>JAPYZF010000381.1:0-69947 GCA_030523045.1 Meteorus cinctellus
GACGCACTGCACGACTTCATTTACGGAAAGAGAGGAGAGTAGTATTTGATAGTGACACGACGGGTCAGAACTCTAAAGAAAATTTTAATTCCACACCCATAAGAACTCCCCTTCCTAATAATTCTCCTGTATCTTTTTCTTTCAGGCGGACACCTGGTGCTTCACCAAGGGTATTGGCTAGTCCGAAACCAACTAAAAATTTCACCCCTAAAACGGTTCCTAGGAGAATCATGACTAGACTAAGGTAGAAATTATATAGATTAATAAATTTATAATATGTTTAGAATAACGACAATTGTTGGCCAGCATGCGCGAAATATTGATCAATTGAACAAATGAACCAAGTAAACGAAGAGATTCCTAAGAGAATCTTGACTAGACTCAACAAATTAGTAGAGCTGATATAAATTAATAATTCAATATTAACTAATTCATTCAAGTGACTGTGTCAAATGACTTTCCTTCAATTATTCCTCTGACAATATTGAATTCTCATGTAGTTAATAACCCAAATTTTCGATCTAAACCAAATAAAAATGAATAACGAACGAATTCTTAATACGAAATTCCGCATGATCAGTGCTGAATGGATTCATCATTAATTCACAACAAACACTCAAGACATCGGTTGAATCTATTAGTTTGCAGCTTCATTTCCTCTTTTATGTGTTCAAACAATTCCCACAATTCCACTCAAGCGTGCGGTAAGATCCCTCCCAACGCGCTATTCCAACTAATGCCACCCCTAACTGATATTCTCTTCATATAACTTCCATCATACAAGTCTTTAACAGGTTTGACAATGTATATAACGAGAATGAGAGAACTTAAAATAGTCACCCACACACACACACCGCAGTCATACCTAATCCACCTCCTAGAAATGATTGCTAGTTCGTAAGACCGCACCATCATCGACCCCACATCAATTTGCATTTTAATTTCCCCACAGCTCATTGTTCATGCACGCGCGCACAGTTATTGTAGTGCGAATGTTACTTTGCCCATCCAATTGGCTTCAAAATACCATTTCATATTTATACAACAAACGAGAAATGTAGATATCAGTTGGTCTTGTGGAAATACCGTTGATTTATTACTGTGAAAATGGGAGTGAAAGCTAAACCCACCACTGAAAGTCAGACGCGCCAATCTTGAGATGCAGAACTTAGTTTTGCTTCTTCAGCTTAGTAAATGCTTACGCGACCGTTTGTTTACATACGTACGCGCATAGAACTATCTAATCTATACTTGAATATACCTGATATATAATATTATATGTAAATGTTTGTGTGTATGTATTCATCATCTATAAATGCCGTTTGTACATGTGAAAAGCTAGGAGCATAACTGATAAAGTTTTTAAATCAACGCCATGAAATTGCACTTGCAAATATTGATTCGTCTTTTTTTCGTCAGGAATGTAGAAACAGACCATCACTTGTCGAGTTGAGATGATGGGTGTAATTGGAATGTAGAGAAATCGTTCATCGAGAAAGAATAAAATGAGAGTATTTATCAGAAGTGTGTTTTGAAGGTTTTGCCATTGATTCGTGATGAAGAGATTTCAAATGCCGAGCGAGTATGAACACAAAATGGAAATAAATGAAAAGTTAATGACTCTGCATGACAAATGAATTTTACGTCATTCATATTTTCTTAGAATATTTCATTTTTAGTTCAATATTCTGTTCTTGGTCTGTTGATATACAATATATATTATAGACGAAAATGCATACGTCTAAATATGCAAACGGTTCGACCGGCTAATGGATGGATAATGGGACTGTGAATGATTATTTTATTCGATAAGTTAGCAAACGCAAATTTCGTTTTAGAAATCGAAGTTTGAATGTGAAAATGAACAATTTTAGAAGAAGCCTATTTTACCAATAATGGATTGATCAGAATATTCGAGTGTTCTAATTAAAAGATATAATTGTATTCTTTCTTCTTTTTTCTCATCACAAATCTTTTTTCATATAGAAGTCAATTTTTTTTACTAGGCTGTTACAATAATTCTCGAAATTCTTTTTCAAGGCATTAAAAACCGTAATAGAACATCTCATCCTTCAAATAATGAAAAAAAATTCCATAAAGTGAAATTTGACATTCAAAAATAAATGTAGCGTATATAACTCTGTCATTTGCAATATCATCAGCTACTTCACAAACATTTGTTATTCGTTATAGGGGAAAACGAGGGAGATACAACTATATACCTGAATAAATAGCGAGAGGGTACGTAAATGTCGGATTTCATATAATACGAGGCCCTCTGATCAAATGTTATGGGGTCACAAAAAAAAAATATATTTATCTCTGACAATCTTTACCACGGGATAATAAAAAATTTCATTTCTTTCACGAGCTTTCTATAGGATAATGTATTTACGTGTGACAACAATAATCCTACGAGTATAAATAAATGAATGAAAGTATTGAATCAAATTGAAGTCGATGTGTCATTTTACAAAACATAAACAAATCAGTAACAACAGTTGTTTTCCCAAGACAGAAATTAATTACTAAAATGACTTTTCATTCATCCATTCATCTATTAAATTTATCTATGATTCATAAATGGAAATCAAGAGAATATTAATTATTCGCTGTAATATTTTGTCGCAAAATTACCTTTCTTCTATTCAATTAGTTCTTTCTGATCATAACATCACATTCTTTCCAAATGAATTCTTCCATTTCATCATCGAATTCCCAATTCGAATCTTTGCGTCACCAATGGTGAACTTTTGTCTTCCCTACTGAATAATCAGAATTTCTCCATAGCTTAATTTCCCCATACTGACAAAAAGGGATCCCATATAATATCCTTCAATCAAGGATAAAAATTGCCTTTTATTTTTGTAATTACGCATCCTGATTCCAACAATGGAACATCCCAGGAATATGGAAAAGATGACATTCGTTTTCAGGTCAACCCAGATTCAACTTGAAAAAAATCCAATTTATCCACATCCTAAGTGTGAGGTGATATCAAGATCAAAATAAATTTCGTGCCAACATTCCAACTTTCATTACAAATTTACATTACTTAAAAATTAAAAAAAAACTACATAAATAATTTCCCTACCCCACTCACATTTCAATTGAATTACTCATAAATTTTTCAATGATCCAGATCCATTCATCTAAATTTGAGAAAAATGAATATCTGACATAAAATGGAAATATATCAAATGATGAGAATGAATAAAAGTGAGACTTTCACAATTCCAAAGTGAGAAGCGAATATTAATATTCTGCCCCTGACTACCGTTACATTTGAATCCCTACTTCGAATACGAACTGTAACAAGAAGCAGACCAACCTTTCTTGATTATATTCTGAAATAATATCCCAGATGTACTTTTGAATATGTATCTCAACATTTCATATCAAATCTACACACATGAATGTACCAGTGGGCATGTGAACTTTATATCCTCTCCAATTCGTATAAACTCATCGCCGACACCTCTTCCTATTTCTACCACTCAGCATCATCCTCATGTGAATGTCGTACATGCAGCTCAACAACCTCGCGCATAACTGAATTTCTGAAATTGGTTTATCTGAGAGCCTTGCGGGCTCCACTGAATCCATGCGCGTGGACAAATTAATGTATACAGTAAAACGTAACGTTTCAATTTCGATTCATATGTCATATGACAAGTCATAGACAATTTCGTACAGTCAGTGTATACCTGGGAATCAATTGGACTCATTTATTTTTCAGATTCAATCCTGAAAAAGAAATGCTTTACCAATTTGGTTTCTGTTCTTATTCAATTTTTGAAAAACTATTTAATCAATCGATATTGGTTGAGATAGTTCTGTTACAACTGCACTTAAATTCCCTTGTTATGACATTATATTCAGATTGCATCACAATGCCCTCATGAAGATAAAAAAAATTTCAGAGCTGCACACATCGAAAACCAGACTAATGTCACTTGTTCTCCCACCTTTTTCTATCTATAACTACTCCAGAAATACTGATAGAAAAAAAAGGTCAATTTCCTAGTTCATTAACGTCACACATTTTCCCATAAGCATCCGCCCACATTGACATCGCCACTTATCAATATGTCATAGAGTATTCCTATATTATTCCACAACGGATAATCTGACCTTCACTAGTTACAGGTGACATAATGTAAATATACCCAACTTATAAATCATTCATCTGATTTCTGGACACAACGAAAATAACAAAAATTAGATTTTCACCTACAATAAACGTGAATTCATAATCAGAATAAGATTAAATATTTTTCTATAAGAGATTATTCAGTGGTATCAACGATTTCCATATGAATTGCAATTCACCCTATTAGCCATCAACTGAGTTGAAGTAAAAAATATCATAAATAAAATTTTTAATAATTTCCCTAAGGAGACCGTCTCACCTCATGCGTTTCTTCCGCTCCCTCTATAAAGCTTTCATTTATCCACATTTCGTTTCTACGCCCAAATAAAAAAATAACCATACTCATTAATAATTCATTGAAACCGATATTTCATTGTCAAAGAACAAAGCCAAAAGTCATTCTCAATAAATGTCCCGGAAAAAAAAGAGATTCATAACCATACAATTATCATTATCTTCAAGAGCTAATCTCTCTGATGATTATCAACGTCCAATAATTACAAAGATTGAAACATTAATTATAGACATGGACGCGCGCCACACAGAACAGTTACGTCCACACTCACAACCACTCGAGCTTCTAAAGCTACACACATGTCTACATCGCATTTACCAACCCTGTCATCATCAGCAATAGAGAGTGACACGTGCACGTGTCGTTGCTTACAATCTGTAAAAGAAAAAATCTATATGACAGTATGAATGAAAACTGCGTCATACTAAACCCCTTTCAGCTCCAATGACGATAAATAATTTCACGAAAAATCCATACATCAATAGATATTTTAAATCCACATAGGAGAATATTGCGTTGCATCAGCATAAGCGCGAGATTAATGCCCACACACTTTCTACCCTCAGTCAATAGTGCCTACTCTCGCAGAATACGACACGTGCCACTTGATAATGAATGGACGTCTCGAGTAGCCTTGAATTTGAAGGGCAAAATATTTGAAAATCTCAACGATGAAGTCATTCATTATAAATTTATTGTGCAAGTAATATTTAACTATTTAATCGTTGACTATTCAATATTATTGAATCGATGGGAAGTATATTATATTCAATAATTGATTCGAGCTTTTCCAAACATCTAATCGTTCAAATTACAATTTCGTTTCGTCTTCAATCGATACTCAGTGTGTAAAATTATCAGTTGAATTAACTATAACCAAACTTCTCCGTACTTGATCATCACTTTGTAAATTAAGTATAAAAGATCTCATAATATTCGTCATTCCAATTGATTGTTAATAGCTAATAGTCGTAGTTAAAATTTCCGAATGATGAAGTGAAAGTATTCACAGTCATAATCAGTATCAATATTTAACTTCATCAATCTTCAATTAATTCATTCATTTTCTCAATCAAGGATTCCTAACTCACATGGAAATTAATCTTATAAGTAATATACATGAATGTATGTGCCTGTCTGTGAATATGTGACGGTGACATAGTAATTCTCATTCAGCCACCCCCTCGTTGATGATTTACGTTCACTATCAGAACTATTAACTGGTGGAATTGGGTGTGCGCACGGGTGGTAACTAATCCTGGATTGATAAGTAGAACCCTCTGGCCCGGTTTCAGCAGCATCCGGCGGATAGTCGCTTGGTACATAGCTCGTATCAATAATGAATTGAGCAAAGATACCAATTCTCATCTCACTCAGTTTCCTATTCAGTTTCGCCACTACTGCGTTATATATTATGCATATACAATGTATATTTCTCCATCAGTGGTTGATCGGCTTGTCGACAAAATAAAATCATAATGCTGTCATATTTATAGTCATAATGCGACACGGTATGGAAGTAAATGTAAAATTTAATAGACGTCTTTCTGGTGGTTGAATTTCAAAAAGTTTGACAGATCTACCGATAGAAGTATTTTTGAATTTATCAATTGTAATATTTTATTTATGAGAGAAAATGGAATCATGTTTAACTTTTCTGAGTAAAATAGAAACGTTGAGAAAAGAGAATACTTTATCAGTAGAACCTGGGACGGAAAGAGCATTTGTTTTTTATTTAATTATTAATTGAAACGTCAGCCAGAATTAAAATAGTGTCCTAGTCGTCTTCCTTTCTTTTATTAAGTCATGAAAAATCTGAGATTGGTCTGACGTTAATTACATTTGTTTGAGAGGTTAAGACAGATCACGAATAATTCACGAGACAGAATGAACGGTTATGTTTGAATTATCTATAAATATCAATAAATATCTACGATTTATTATTGTCATTATAGATCTAAGACAAAAACGAAACGGCAGCTGTAGAAAATTTATCAGTTTAACCCTATGCTATATAAAATTGTTTTATCTTGACGACAGCGACGAATGTTCCTCATCTGTAGATCCATTGGCTTTTGTTGTATTCCCCTGTTATATTTTTGTTTCATGTATTCGTCTACGTGTCTTTTTTCTTTTTCTTTACAATCACATAGACATAGCAAATACAGATAAACACAACCAACAACCTCTGTACAATTGTTTGTATGTGAAAAGTCAATATGCTTTAGAAGCTTCAATTGGAAAACGTCTGCAAATAATATATAAAATCTTCAACACTATATGTTGGGCCTATTCGTGTTCAACCCTTTGGGGAAAGTAAAAATTCTTCAGGATTTTAGAAGCCATATTGAAAATTTATCTACAAAGAAATGATAAAAAAAGCTTTATATTTATAAATCTGTTGCTTGAGACATTTTGAAATTTTTGAAAAAATATCCAATGTGTATATCAAAATGAAAAATGTATAAAAGAAAACGTAGCGGCACACGGAGAATGTCCCTGAGGAAGAATATCTAACTCTCCAAGACACGCTCAACAAACTGGGGCGAACGAATATAAAATTTCACTAAGAAACGAGGCCTATTTTTTATAAATATACTGCATGAATTCACACGAGAACGAATAAATATATATTTCGAAGAATATTATCGTATGAATTCGTGCAAAATTTGAGAATAAATATGTTGATTTATTTAGCCTTGGAATATCTCGTGGCATTTGTACAGTTCATCAACCTGATAAGAATGAAGCACCATTACGTCAATATTTATTTCGCTTTTATATAAGTCCAGGTGAATATATATAAAATGTAGAAAAGAAAAAGAAGAAAATAATGGTTAGCCAAATGCACGAAAGCCATCATTAGAGTCACGTTCGACGAGAATACGCCCTCGGATTTCTCTCTCGTTTTTTTCCCTTCTCTCATTTTTTTTTGTTTATATGTATGAGTATTAGTGTATATATGAGTGTGTGTATCTATAGTCAGGTAATTTTGGACGAATCCAAATCACGACCACGCGATTCTATGTAGGTATATACAAGCAGTGCGAGGGCGAAGTTGATGAAACTAATTTAACTACTATCGCGACGTGAATCTGCTACAAATGTCCTTTGTGTGTGCAGAGTGTACAATTTGCCAATGTCTCAGTTTTTCCGGCATCGTCATGTTGAATGGTTTGATAGAAAAAAAATACTATGTGTATATAAATAAATATAAATGATGAGACGAAAAATAGAAAATAAGAATGGAACGTAAATCACGGGAATGTTGGTGAAATGAATCAGTATCGACATGGGAATTTGTAGGCTCGTTAAGTTATTATCCCACACAATCAAATAAAATTCAAGATTTAGAGATCAATGTGTTGATAAAATCGAGGTACAATTTTATCAAATTATTATGCGAAATAAATCGGTGACGATAAAGAAATTCAGAATGTTCTTATGTGCTGTAAATGATCACTACTGAAAAAAACTGAACCGTAAAACAAAATCATATAAAATGTATTTACACGCCATTAAAAATATTCTAAAATTATCTCTCTAATCGTATGATAAATGAATTTTATAACGCGAATGTCAGAGGTGAATAAGAATGGAAGGAAAATCAATGAATGAACTATTATTGATGTTATGCAAGTTTGTTTGATCTGGAACGAATTAGGGTATCATATTCCTTTCATCAGTTCTTCCTCATCGCATTTTAATCGATAATTAAGAATGACAGGTGAGTACGAACGGTATTAGCAATTCCATTCAGAGCAAATCAATAACAAAAGGAGTGTAAATGCATTACAAAGAAATAATAAAACAGAAAAAAAAAACTGCTGAACAAAATGCATCGACCATTTATTGCTTCTGTATGTCTAAAATTGTGGATATATATAAACGCACACTCAATTCACCAAAGCAAATCAGAATTCGACACGCGAAAGTGGCATGAACCACATCACGCAATATCACCGAGCATTTTCCACTCCTGAAGTTTATTTGTTTCTCAAATACTTCCTTTTTATTCTGATTTATACCTCACTATGTACATCTCTCTGGTGCCGTAATGTCTAACTTGAACCAATTTCGTGAATTTTTACCGAGCAAAGTTTAATGCTGTTGTAATTCAACAGAGTTAACCACTTAATATCCTCACTTCAATGTTATTATTAACGTGAATCTCCTCATAAATATATATTTCCAATTTTGGTTTTTATATGGTGAATAGTTTTTTAGGGGAATGAGATGAAATAATATTCACATGTTTTGTTTCTAAAACGGAGAGTTTCTAAATTCAATTAAATTTTTTCTACATGGAAAGTTGACTGTGGCATAAATGTTGTTACATTCTTCATGAAATTATTACCAACATTTTTGAACTGTCTACAGTGAGAATGATTTGTTATATTCATTTTCTAATTAATACGATTAGTTTTAATCAATGAAGACAATATCGGAAGCCCTATCGATGCTGGAAATGTATTGCCTTATGATAATTATATTAATTAACAGCAATTTGACATAATGTATTCCAATTCTTTAGTGATTGTAATGAAAAGTTCCTCACTATGAAGTTTCAGGTGGTGTCTCGTTTCGCAGTCTTGATTTTGAATTCAACAGGATAAAATTGCACCACAATTATTGGAGTAGTTAACTGTAATGTTTAATTTGTGTGACCTTTTCTTTTGAATCAATTGAATGTCTCTCTTTATCCAGAATAATTTTCATAAGTTCAATCGCGTATAACTCTGAACTTAATTAACTAATTATTATTACGTCTGACTAGAGAAATCACACGGGAAATCTATAAGTTATCGAATGGACAAAGCTGGAATTCTTAATGAAAATTCTTAAGGTATTCATGAAGCGATTGGGATGACATCAAAATTCATTGTCCCTTAGCATCGAAGCCCTAAGTACGATAAACTTGAATTTTTTTCGTCATACAATTAGATAATTTTTTTTCTTTTCTCATTCAACACCAGAATGAACCGAGTCATTGATAGAAATTTATTAAATTCTGTTAAATAGACAGCAGATTCATTCAATATCAGTATTACGAATAAATTTCACTTGTGGTTCAGTTCATTCTGCAGCGACATCAATGATCAATCAAAGAAATCAATAGACTTGCCTAATTTTCCACAAGTAATAACCTCTAACCGGAGTATTAATTGATTCGACGCCAGTCTGATTGATACAATTAAAAATTTACGGACAATCTATCTCACATGGTTAATTAATTGTAACGATTTATTTAACTCTGTTACAGGTTTGTATTTCCATATCAATTGACTACAACTACGATTTATTTACATCATCTCAATGTATCATGAAGAACTATCCAAATGCATAATGTAAGTCTGAATGTCTAGACAATTTGCAAGAAATTTATTATTAAATTAGTTCGTTATTCATAAGAATACAGAATTATTGGAAGATTTTGGTGTAATTACTCAGTCAGCATATCGTAGCAAGAATGAGACCAATATTATGATCCTCGAATCTTCATACATTCACATAAATTATAAACTGCTTTGGAAATTGGTTTCGCAATAATAGCACCGATAACCGATCTGGAATTTTTGCATATGCAACTGTTGCATACGACTGCTCATATCAATGAAAATTTCATATGAAATTCTAATTCTGAATGGATCAGATTGGAAACCCACTTCGTCTGGATATTCTTATCTTTTACCTCTTTGAAGAAATCCTCTTAACACAAAAAACAATGATTTTTTATACTTTTGTTTAGAAGTTATACTTATATTCCCTGTGCATCCAGAGTCAAAAACAATTTTCACCACATCATCATATGCACCAAACCGAATTTACCTTCAATTTATAAAAATGATAATTTATTAACTCTGAGGTAGCTACAAACTCCTCATCATTTCCAATTGATCTAAGATTCCTGAACTAAAAGCGAGTCGTCAGAAAATATCAGAACCTACTTTTCTTCACAAGATACATTAGAACTATATTGAATTCAAACAGCATTTTTACTGACATCTGTTGGGAAAGAAAAACTGACGACAATCATTGGAATATTTTTTTGTAGGAATTCACGATCATTAAAAACAAATTAATCTTCAAAATACAAACGAAAATGAACCGACTAACAATAACAGCTACCTGCAGCAGATAGGACAGGCACTGATCGATAACGCTCACCCAGATTACGCCACAACATTGATGACGAGATTCAGCCTTCATACAAGCCAACATGTCTACCAAAACGTTGTACAGTTTCTCTTTTTTTCGTGCGACAAGTTCATGGTCGTGGTAGTAGCAAGAAGTTTATAAAAGTATTGACAATTGTCATGGACAGTAGTTCACGCAGTTCATTCAGGTACAAAGTGATTAACGTGCCTTTAATACATTTAGCTATCAGTTGATAACTGACTGCAGTCAGAAAAAAAATTATGAGTGTCCAAGGACAGAAGAAAAAGTGCGTCAATTATCTAGCAGTGTTCAATGCTAGATCAAAAAATGATGACAATGATGAATTATCTGAGAGAATTATCATCAGCGCGCGTAAAAGTGGCGAACTTAATTTATCATCCAGAGGATTGTCCACAGGTAAATATTTATTATTAATGAGTGAAAAATAGAATTAATACGTAAATAATGTAACTCAATATTTTTTTCTTTTGTTATGTAACCAGTTCCAGAGAGAGTTTGGACCATAAATGAATTAACGGAAGCAGAAATTAAGGATATTCATTTGAATTTGGATTTCGATGATGAACTCAGAGAACGTTGGTGGGAACAAGAAGCTTTAAAAATTTTGAATCTTAGTAAAAACAGTATAACAAACATTGATTCACGAATAGAAAATTTATGTGAACTCATCGAATTGAATATGAGTGACAATTCCATTGTGGAATTGCCGAATGAATTGGCAGCCTTATCGAAATTAAAAAAATTAAACATTGCGCACAATAATCTGATGAAGATAAATGTTAAATTGTTCACTCTGGAAAATTTACGACAATTAAATCTGTCATATAATAAAATAATAGATTTGAGTCCTGCTATTGGTGACCTCGTCATGCTGGAAACTCTGGTGAGTCTTTATCTAATAAGGGAATCCTATTTCTCATCAATCACTTTTTATCATCTGCTAAATCACTCATTTACTAACGATCTATCCAGAAATAATTGATCATCAATTTAAAATGTTTAGAATTTGTCGTATAATAATATAATAGAATTGCCCATTGGTTTGGGCTATTTGGTACGATTGTGTAACCTCGATTTGAGTCACAATCTATTGGTTGAGTTACCACCGGATATTATGAGCATGAGAGGTGTGTCTTCTTTATAATAAACATATAATTAACTCATAGTTATTCAAACATCGATGAAACAAATTTGATCAATACTGATTCAAAATTTTCCAACAGTATTAAAAAAACTCGATGCAAGTTCAAATAAATTAGAAATAATTCCACCTCTTGGTGAAATGCGAAAATTGGAATATCTCAATTTTCATGACAATTGTATCGCACAATTTCCTGATTTGAATGGCTGCTCTGCTTTACGAGAACTTCACCTTTCTAACAACAATATTTCTGTATGTATTTACTATTGTTTACTTTGTATTTCTATCGAATCTAAAGCTAAGAAGCTATAGAACTCTATGTGTTTCCTATCATTGGCATGCTAACAATAAGTTCATATTGAATATCTTCAATAGGAAATTGATATGGATTGTTTGGAATGCATGGGACAACTGAAGAGCTTGGTGATGGCGAATAATAAAGTAGATAATATTCCTGATGATATGATAAAAATGTTGAATTTGGAACGACTAGATTTGTCTTCCAATAAACTGACTTTGTATGTAACTTTATTTATATTTTATGATTGTAATGAATGTTGTTCATAATTCTCTTCTCTTACTTCCAATAATATTGTTTTAGAGTGCCTAATTTTATCAGCATAATGCCAAATTTAAGACAATTTATTATCAATGGAAATGAAGTTAAAAATGTACGACGTGATATTATTCAATGTGGCACACCACGTATTTTACGACATCTACGACAAGGGTTAGACGCTGAATCTATTGATGTAACAAGTCCATGTTCATCACCACAGCCACATGCGATTCAGTCACCAGATAAGTGAGTTAATCATTCAGATTTTCATTCAATGATAAAAAATACAGAGATTGAAAATAAAAATATGAAATGTACGATAGAGAAGTTTGTTTCAAATACGGTTGAATTTCAAGTGACTGTAAAATATATCTTTCAGATACATAATGAAACAGACCAAATTGCTGAGTTTAACAGCACAAAATATTTCACAAATAGCTGACACAATATTAGAAGATGCAAGTGCTGCTGGCGTCACCTGCATTGATTTAACGAAAAATAAATTCTCACAGTTACCTGAAAAATTATCGTTGATAAGTTCCTTGGAAGATTTGAAGTTATCCTGCAATCAGTTAACATCTCTGCCGGATTGGATGGGAGAATCATTTGCACGTTATTTAAGATATTTAGATGTGAGCATAAATCAATTAACATCAATGCCAGAAAGCATTGGACTACTTGAACATTTACGTGAAATAAATATTTCACAAAACAAGTAAATATTTTTATCTATTCAGTTACATTCAATATAAATTAATAAACCGTTAAACAGGGGAGAGCGTCATATCCCGTCCCCCCATTTTGAAACTATGCTAAAAGAACAGTCCGAAATACGACGAAGATGAATTCAAATTTTCGATATATCGCTTTATTTTCGGCCATTTCCCTTCATATCAATAATGGAAATAGCGCGCGAATTTCAAATTTTCGATACATGAAATTCCTCTCTTCCAGTTTTAAATATCAAACAAACATTTTTCATCTATATTGAAGATGCTTTGAATGTAGACCATTACTTAATTGATTATTTGAATCGCATTCTATACTAGCTGGAACACTTTCATTATCTCATGCCAAAATAACCAAAAAATTATTTTTTCCCAAGCCCGTATCTCGAAAACAAAGCGAGATATCGAAAAATTTCAATTTTCGTTTCAGGCTGTTTCAGAACGCTATCGAATGAATTTATTATACCAGGGGCTCAGGATATGATGATCGTGCTGTTAAACATTCCATAAAATTTTTCTGCTTATTCTTATTTTCCTTCTGTTTTATAGGTTCACACGAGTACCTGAATGTATTTACAATATTTCACATCTGGAGATTTTGATGGCTCACGATAATCAAATAAATGAAATTGACGTGAAGTCATTAGCGAAATTACCAAGATTGGCAACTTTAGATTTGTCGAATAATAACATCCGATTCATTCCATCTGAATTGGGAAATCAAACCAATATTAGGTGAATTCACATGATTTATACGGATATTTCACAATGGCATTTCCATACGATGCATGTTTGTCATAGAAAAGGGAATAAGTCGACTCCCATATTGATATTTTCATTGTGTTAAAAAATGTGCTTTTTGTGTCTGAAGGTAATATTCATATATGCATAAAAACATTAGCTATTTTTGTTCATTATCATTTTTATGTTCATATTATTTCAATAGTTATGAATGAGTGCAACAATTTCACCAACATTATTATTGGAAACTTGAGCACTGCATTGCATGTCTTTTTCATTGTGCTCAGAAGTAAGATAATGCCACACCATCATAGTTCAGCTTTAATCTGTTGTGATGTGAAAATAATAAAAAAATGAATAGACAAATATGCAGTACACATATCCATCAGTAAGAATAACTTATACAAAATGCATGACTTCGTTTTGCAGCAGTTGGAAATCATAATTTTCTATAGAATGCTGTTTATGTTGATCAGGACATTGCTGCTTAGCGGAAATTGCTTCAAACAACCACGGCAACAAACATTGATAAAAGGAACAGAGGAAATTCTTTCATACCTAAGAAGCCGATTGCCATCATAACTCTACGAAAAAAAAAGCAAAAACACAATCATGAATTTATTAGTATGATTGAGTACACTGAAGCAAGATACTCGTTGAAGGTAGAATTTGATCATTGGGATCATGCTCCAGAGAATCTTTCATTATCATTATTCTCAGCTCTGTTGATCATGGTGTCCTATAAAATTGATAACGTAAAACAACTTTCCACCCATTGCGAAAATTATAATTTATATAAATATAAGTTGGCGTTATAATTTTTTTCGTCATAATTACTAAGAGAATTCTATGATGAATGGTATTAGATCTGGAATCGTAAGAACATTGTGATAATTCTACAGAAACAATAAATCATTTCTCATTGTACTAGTTACTGATATTATCCTTAAACTCCCAATATTCTATGATATTCATCCTGATTAAAATGAGAACATAACTTATACTTTTTGTAACTTCAGTTCAACCATTCCAGTCCCTCATATTATTATGTATGGCCACGAAAAATCTTCGTTTTTGTAATAAAATATTGGCGTCAATAAGTGAACTTATTTTATCAATAGAAATTAGATTTTTTTATTACATAAGTTCAATTAATACACTACAGAATTTCATTCAATATTAGATGGACTGTTCAATCTTAACGGGATAATAAACCCAATAATTTTGTTTTCTCAATGAAAAATGCAGACAATCTCAGCTCTCTGAATCATTGACTCAGAACTTCAAGTACAACAGTCACATGCTAAAATAAATCTCAACATTAATTCGTACAGTAGTTCCATTGTATTCTATTTCAATATTGCAAACTTGTCTGCTTCAAGAAGCAAAGGATATGGAGGTTATGAACTTTACAATAAAGATGACCAATTTGTACAACATTCGTACCATTTATTTCATGAACTTCAATGTGTAATATACAGACATTTAACATTATAGTGTTCCACAAAATGCCATTCAAATTACTAATCAAATGATATGCAGTCTTTTTCATCACTACCGTCAGGACAATTTTCGATGCCATTGCATACTTGATGTATATGTATGCGATTGTCTCTATCGCTTCCACATTCCTACGTGGACTCATCTATGCACATGGCTTCATCCTCATCGCTGCCATCAGGACAGTCTTCCTCATCGTTGCATGTCAAGAAGCTGTATATGCAATTGATGCCATCTGCACACCCAAACTGATATTCTGTACAATTCCGGTTCTGGCAAAATGATATTTCTTCGTCTTCGCCATCGAGACAATCGGGACTACCATCACATTGGTACGCTTTTTTTATGCAATGCGAACTACTTTGGCATTTAACTTCATCTTCGGCGCAAACATGTTCGCGACAGTCTGACTCGTTCTCATCACTTCCGTCACGGCAGTCGTAAACCCCATCACATTTTGCGCTTTTTAATACACAGGTTGTACCATCTCCACACTTGAATTCACCTTCTCGACAAACGTGGCGCAAACAATGTAATCTGTCTTCGTCTTCGCCATCGGGACAATCCTTAGCGCGATCGCATTCAGCGAAATCAGGTATGCAAGATCCGTCACGGCATGTAAATTCATCGGACCTGAGTAGAAGGTTTTATATCAAGTTTTTTTCACTGGATAAATAAAAATTTTACGACCACCATATTTTCTAGAGGCGCTTCCTCATTTATCTCAAAAGCACTCTATGAAAATATAGTTTTATGATTGTGTCAGTAAGACATTGGATTTAACTTACCCACAAACACGTCCGGCCTCATCCCCCCAGTAATACGAATTGACGACACCAACAACTACATTAAAATGAAAATAACTGAAATTTTATTCGGAAAATGAATTGAAAATTCATTATATATAATTAGATTCCTCTTCTCGTTCATAAAAATTTGAATAAGACCCATTGATATTGATAACACTTGAGAATTAACTGTTGAAAATGAGCTTTGTCTTACCTAAAGCAATCACGAATAATTTTTCCATGTTCAGTATGAATTGTCCAGAACCAGCTTTAGAGCTTCTACGAGAATTCTTCACCGACTGATCGGAACCCAAAAGAATTCTCATATAATTATACATTCATGGGAAGATAAGAAAAATGGCCAATGATATATCGATAAGTTTGTCACGTATGCTTTTTCGTAAATGGAATGCTTGTTTGACTTGTGCAGGTCTATCTTATCATTTATTATCTATTCCAAACGTAATTACCATAGGACAGTAATTAAGAATCGTTATATTGAAAGATTCACCTCAATATTTCAAATACCATTCAAAATTCTGACTCAATATACTGATATTAACGCAAATCAAATTTCCAAATCGATCATAAATATAAAATGTGTAATTGTGCAATAGTTCACATATGGTACAATGTCATGATGAATAACTTCACAGAGTTATGTAGATATCCAATGAACAAACACTTAATCATGCATGAGTTCATAGGAAGCCAACTGGTGGGTATACATTGGGCATACATTGCTGGCGAAAAAGTTGGCCAATTTGTACAACATTCATTTTATTTCATCAGTGTCGATGTATTATATACACAGACATTTAACATTATAATGTTCAAAAATTTGTCATTCAAACTGAGGTTCGTTCCTTCATAGGCATTGCTCTTCATCACTACCATCAGGGCAATCTATTATACCATTGCATATCTTATGTTTATGTATGCAAGTTTGACTATCTCCACATTTTGCCATCGAACCAGGACGACTATGATTGTTACAGAATGATTCAATTTCATAGCTGTTATCAGGGCAGTCTACTTTACCGCTGCATAAGAACAGGCCGTTCAAGCATTTATTGTGACTTTTACATTTATACCTAGAACTTGGGCAAGTGTAATTCGCACAAAATGAAATTTCTTCGTCTTCACCCAGCGGACAATCGGAGGTACCATCACATTGCCACTCTGTTTTTATGCAACGCGGACTACGTTGGCATTTGATGGTTTTTTCATTGCAAATATACTTGCGACAATATGCCTCATCTTCATCACTATTGTCAGGGCAGTCGGAGAAACCATCACATAGTGCGTGTCGAAATGCGCAGGTTACACCATCGTTACATTTGAATGCATTTTCTGAGCAAACGTGGCGTAAACAATATGATCTGTCTTCATCTCCGCCATCGAAGCAATCGGGAACTCGATCGCATACAAAATCACGATTTATGCAAGATCCATCATCACATTCAAATTCATTGTACCTGAGGAAATAAATTGATGTCAAGTTTTTTTTTTCACTGGACAAAAAAAAAATTTCAAGTTGAATTGGATGGATTGACGTATAGATTGTAATTGCATATGATGTTGAAATGAAATGAAAATCATTAGGGAAGTTTGAGACATGTAAGAATATCCCACTCGTATATCTGAAAAAGTAAGTGAATAAATGAAGAATTGCCACGACTATTTTATCCACGAGAAGCATTTCCTCATTTCTTTGGATAGCATTCTAAAAAAATAGAGTTTTCGAATTTTATCAGTATAAGACAATAGCTTCAACTTACTGACAAACGCGCCTGTCCTCCTCCTCCAAGTAATAGGTATTGACGACGCCAACAACTGCATAAAAATTACAATAACTGAAATTTCATTCAGAGAATAAATTAAAAATTAATTGTACATAATAAGATTCAGGTTCATGAAGATTTGAGCAAAAGACTCATCAATATCGATCACATTTAAGAATTGAGTATTGAAACATGAACTTAATCTTACCTATAGCAATCACCAGTAATTTGTCCATATTCAAGATAAAATTTTCACAACCAGTGTAGCAATTCTACCGAAATCCTTCATCGAATGATTGAAATTTGGAAGAATGCTCTTAGAATTATACATTCATGGAAAGATAAGGGAAATAGTCGCAAATATATCAATAAGTTTGTCACGTTGACTTCTCACAGATGGATCGTTCATTCAATTTGAACAGACCTGTCTTATCATTTTTTTATCTTTTCCAAACAAAATTAACATGGAAAAGTAATTAGGAAGAATCATATTGAAGAATTCATCATTTTTGCTGCCTATCACACAATGAACAAATTTTAGCTAGAAATATTTTAATATCCCTTCAGAATATTTCTGAGTCAAAAATAGATTATGAAAACGATCGGAGACACATTTCCTGTCGGCCTTCGAACAACTTCGTTTCATGTTTATTCTTTTTTCCAAGCAAAAATGATACAGAAAGACTTTGGATCCAAAAATGAATTCATCCAAAAGTGAATTATCAATATGAAGAACTTTATAGATAAGTGATTCATATTGATATCAATTTCAATCCATTTTTGAGACTACAGCTCAACTATATCCTCCATATTCTATTAAATCATGTTAATTATATAATTAAATCCTCCACGATGAAAATGTCGTCACAATAAAGCGTCTGTATTGCGTCCAAGCCAATTTTCATGGAGTAAAACCTATTCGAATTATTTATAGGTAGCCAGAAATATTATCACATCGCACACGATTGTGTACACAACTGTGATCATTTCCTCATTCAAAAACCAAAATTCAGCAATCATAGCGTTAACCGTATATTATATCCTTATCTTCTCCTCAAACATGATCGTTTGAGCCCACGTTTGAGCTTCATCTGCCACGCAGTTGTGAATTTGTTTACAGTAAAGCTTGTGAAATCAAAAGCTGTGGGCTGCAGAGTAAGATTCTTTTTCATGATATGTATCAGGCTAAGCGAAATCACCGTCACATTCCATAATGCCTTGAATCTCGCTTCATCTATCATTATCAGATTCATCTTAGCGACTGTACGTTCTCAGTTACTGAAGAGAAAATGTTGCATCTGAGTTTCAAGTCATAACCTTCAAATACGTGTGTTCGTAACGCGCGAAACTCTGTAAACAAAAAGTATAATAACAAAACAATGTTGCCACATTGATCAGTTGATCGCGAGCAAAATATATCTGAAAGATTCTGTGTAACATTTTCGCGCCAAATTGGAAAAACTGCATTTGAATATATAACGACATATTTCCGCAGTGTGGCCACACTAACAATTATCGACGATTACAATTCTCGCATTCTGCTGACCCGGAACGTTTTCCTCCACAAAATGTAGTTTTTCGCAGTCAGCTTTGTGACAGCTGACTGCACCCGACATCACGCCACAATCATAGTTATAAATTTAGATGGCGATTAGCTCCCATAGAAGCTTGTAAGTCCATTTTTCGCGTATGCACATATGCAGCTGCATTAGTTGGGTAAGAAAGAGAGAGAAGGAAGATTGTATAGTTAGCATCTTAGCTGGTAGAGGCGCTGCTCACTGTATACTCTCAGCTTTATTGAACAAGTGTCGACCTCTAATGTTCAGGGTAGGTACTAAACTTTTCAGGGGACGCGAAAAATAGACTTATGAGCTTCTATGGGAGAGTATTCTTTGTCTATGTCGTCTGTTAGTGGGCGGAATCTGGCGGACCGCTGGTTTTTTTTTACTAGAAAACATAGTATAGCATTTAGTCCGAGGAAAGTATCCTTTGCTTTTATACTAGTCATCATTGACATCAACATCTATTGCAAGTATCACTAACATTATTGTATTTTAGCATTGTTGATTAATAAAACAATACATCGCAACGCGCCTCGATTTAACAAATTGCAAGGTATGCTAAGATAAATTTTTAATTTACCCTTTTTTATCAATTTAGCATCTGCGGTACTGTGAAAATTGACCGGCAAATACAATTGAAAATAAAAAAGTAAAAACCCCTTTTGCATGTATATGTATTAGCAGTCCTGTATCTCATACATACCTGATATGCGTCAAATTTATTTATTTTTTCATGGGATCTATTAATAATGTATATTAATTTTGTGTGAATGAAGGGTAGTAATTTATGGATAGAGAGAATTATCAAGAATAATAATACTAATGAGAGAAACAACAATTTTAGTAATATTTTCCGACTTCGAGTGCCCATGAAGCACAAAAATAGAAATAGAGTAATTCCGATAAAGAATTGATTCAATTTTTCAATATATGGAGTGTAAATGCTCTGATAACACAGATGTGAACTATTTACAATGTAATTTGATATTGTGAAAGTTTCCAAGGTTTATTTATCATACTTTTATTTAATCTATATCCATCTTTCCTTTCTACTACTTATCTAGTTAATTCAGATCAAAATACATGACGAATCATTTTTCCAAATTTGGATACATGATTATAAATGCTACTATTTGTTTCCACACGATTGTGCTCAATATAATGATGCATTGTCGGAATTTTTTTATGTTTAATTTAGATATTCTTATAAATAAATTCAATAACGCTTATTGCTATGACTGGAAAACTGTACATTACAACAAATTAATCTCAGAATTACATTTCAGACCCGATGTATATTTTTGTTTCTGCGTCTATTTTTATTCCATCATTGAATTGAATTTCGAAATGACTGCAACGTGAAGATTGCGAAGTGCAAGTAAAAAAACCACGCAATATGATGTGGCGGTAAAAAAAAAACTTCGCGATTGAATAAACTACTAATCACGGAAATAATAATGGAATTGATAATAAGAAAAGAAATAGTAATCATAATACTGAAACTCAATGATTGAATTTGTTCCAGGCGATAATATTACGTATTCGATAATTGGAAATAATATTGGAAACAATGCATCAAAAATCACAAACCATGATGCGAAGAATGCTAAGTATTTTTGGAATAGTGTTGCTAATCCAAATGTCTGCAGGCCATGATGACGATGTGCATACAGTTCAGTATAATGCTGACACATTTGCATCAGAAGTTGCAAAAAAAAATCATTTTATCATGTTTTATGCACCATGGTAAGTCAAATATTTGCTCCAACAAATTTATCATGAAACGCTCAATAAATGTTCTGGCACTCAGATAAATTCCTTATCATGAATATGATGTGATTGATATATACGTTTCTGTGATAAGGATTTTGATAATTCTAATACAACTAGAATAATCTAATATAAGAGAGCGTGGTACATTTTGAATAGAACCGAAAAAATTCAATACATGAGTATTAAATTGATTTTTCTTCCTGCCTCGTTAGGTGCGGACATTGTCAACGACTTGGATCTACATGGGAAATGTTAGCTGAAATTTTAAACGAAGAAGAGGACAGTCGAGTACGCATTGCGAAAGTTGACTGCACTACTGATAGCAGTATTTGTTCTGAACACGACGTTACCGGTTATCCAACGTGAGGATTTAACTAAAATATTGAACGAAACCATAAATTAATGAAATTGATTGTTTCGTTTTGGTAAACTGAATAATTAATCACAAATTCGTAATTGTTCGAATTTAGGTTGAAATTCTTCAAGACTGGAGAAAATGATGGAGTCAAATTTAGAGGAACACGAGATTTGCCATCACTCACTTCATTCATCAATGAACAATTAGGAAGTGCGCCGACGGTGTGTAAATCATCAATACCATCATTGAGATTAAAACTATGGACAAATTTCTATCATTCTGATCAATCGTAATTTATCATATGAATTTTTTGCAGGAGCACGAAATAAATGCATCGATTCCCGAGGAAGTTAACGAGTTGATTGAGTTGACTGAAGATACATTCAACGATCACGTCATATCAGGTCATCATTTCGTAAAATTTTATGCACCATGGTGTGGGCACTGTCAAAAATTAGCACCAACATGGGATGAACTTGCCAAAAGTCACAGTCACGATACGTCAGTCAGCATTTCCAAAGTTGATTGTACTCAACATCGATCAGTTTGTGAACAATTTGATATAAAAGGGTATCCAACATTGCTCTGGATTGAGAATGGTAAAAAAATAGATAAATATTCGGGTCATCGTTCCCATGAAGATTTGAAAGAGTACGTGACCAAAATGCTCGAAAAAAGCGCTGATAAGGTTGGTGATAGCAATGAAGTACAAGATGATAGTGTTCAATCAGTTTTAACTTTGAATGGTGAATCATTCGAGCACGGAATTGAAAAAGGGATTACATTTATCAAATTCTTCGCACCATGGTGTGGTCATTGTAAACGTCTGGCATCAACGTGGGAGGAACTTGGAAAGAAGTTTATCGATAATGAATCAGTTCATATCGTTAAAATTGACTGCACATTAACGACAAATAAGAAACTCTGTGATGAACAGGAAGTTGATGGCTTCCCAACAATCTATTTATATAAGGATGGCGTTAAAGTTGCTGAATATAATGGATCACGTACTCTCGATGATCTTTATGAATTTGTATCAAAACATCTTCTATCCCATGACGAATTGTGATTCCACATAGATTATCATTCTCATTTTTATAACGGAATACTTACTAATTACTTCCACAGTATGATAAGAAAAAACGTAGAGTTAAATTATTTCTCTTAGTTTTTCCATTCGATCCCCGAGTTTAAGTACACAGTAAATAAAATAGTGAAGAGCAGGCATTCATTGTTTTTTAGACAACAATTTTTGAATTCATCAATATATTTCAATGGTAGTAATCGGATAAACGAGATTGTGTTTCAGGAATTTTCGATACAGTTCCAACGATTTCAATGTCGAATCAACTGAATGTAATGTAATGTCAATTATTACGACATGTTAGATAGTACCCGAACCTTTGATCATGATTCCAGTCACAATTTCGAAATAGATCAGCTTTATACTTCCAGTGACAGGACGAAACTTAATGGCACATGTAATTCATTCCTTCCTCATTTTTTTGCATCAATCGCAATTTAAATTAATTAAGTAATCAATCAATGTACAGTGAAGAATATTTTTGTGATAACCATCGGCTCATCAAAAAACGCTTTGGTTTCATTTGAATCTATCTAGTAGTTTATGCATAATAAATCATGTCTTGAATTGTATTAGACAGCCATATTCGAACAAAGAATAATGTTCTACGATAAAATTAGAATAAGTAAAGATGAAATAAATGTGTATAAAACTACCAGAAAGTGCGAGGAATTCTTTATATTCTGATCCTGCTATGGAATCATGAACTCATGTCTCACTCTGCGCTGAACAGACTCCAAAAATGAACATCATTTAATATCGTCCATCGGTAACCGAAATCATGAATTCCCTACAGTAGTAAAAAATACATTTACTCTAAGAGGGAACTATAACATAATGATATTTTGTGTGTGTGAATCATTTAAATTTGCTGACGTTAACAGCAACTGTAGGCAACTCTTGCATCATCATGTTTCTAAGTTTTTTCTATGGCAAAGAATTGTGATTGTGTCGTGTCAACATGAATGACTCCGAAAGAATGCATTTTTATCAACATCACCTACGTATGCATTCATTATCGTAGTTGCAGTCCTCTTCAACTATTCACCGGTATATTATTTGCCAATATAAATCAAAAGTGTTTATCCACATATCATTTTTGGTGATAATAAAATGGGATATAGAAATTGGCACGTCATCTTACAAAAAATGTTGGGATTTTTTGGAGTTGTGATGTTAATTCAAATTGGAGCAGCCGATCGTGAGAAAGTTGAATCGTATCGATATACAACTAAAACATTCGAATCTGAAGTTGCAAAAGAAAATCATTTCATCATGTTTTATTCACCATGGTGAGCCAAATTTATACTACAAATCCATAATTTCTAAACAATTATTTATCAAACAGAATTATAAAGCTTATGTTGGCATGACTCACTTCATTGTACGAATTTTTTATAATTGTGAAATATTTTTCTCCAGGAATGAAGATTTTCAACTTGGCCCTTTATGGGAAGCATTGGCTGAGATGATGAATGAACAGGAGAACAGTCGAGTTCGTATAGCGAAAGTAGACTGCACCACTGACCGTGATATCTGTTGGGAAAACGATGTTATGAGATACACAGAGTAATAATTTGTGCTTGGAAAAAAGCTTACTTTCATATATTGAGTTAGTAAAATTAATGATAAAAGTTATTATAAATTTCTTATTCTCTATATTCAGGTTGAAATTTTTCAAAGTTGGGAAAAGTGTTGGAGATGAATATATTGGTGAAAGGAATATGCAATCATTCACCGAATTTATCAACGAACAATTAAAAGATTCACCAAAGGTATGTAAACATGTTTAATCAAAGCAAAATTTTCCTCATCATGATGAACTCATGATGGGACTTTATGTAACGGGTTTTCCAGATGAGACAAATTGTTCACTTCTAATTTTTGATAAATTCATGCAGGACATAGGTGGTTCAATTGAATTAACAGAAGAAACATTCAACGATCATGTCTCATCAGGTCGGCATTTCGTTCAGTTTTACGCCTCAAGATCCGGACGCTGCCAAAAATTAGCATCAGCATGGGATGCACTCGCTAATAGGCACAACCATGATTCGTCAGTCAGCATTTCCAAGATTGATTGCTCGAAATACCGATCAGTGTGCGAACAATTTAATATTAGAAGTTATCCAGGGCTCCTTTGGATTGAAAATGGCCACGAAATTGATGAATATCTAATTGATCATGCTGAGGAAAATTTAGATGGATACGTGAATAGAATGATCAGCAATGATGCGGGGATAATACCCGATCAATCTATTAAAACTACAAATGGAGAATCGTTTCTGCTTGAAAAAGAGAAGGGTATCACATTTATCAAATTTTTCGCACCATGGGATGGCTACTCTAAACATATAACACCAATATGGGAAGAACTAGAGAACAAGTTCGTCGATAATAAATTAGTTCACACTGTCAAAATTGATTGCACATTGACGAAAAAAAATGTGAAGTTTTGTGACGAACAAATAATTCCCGGTTTTCCAAGATTTTTCTTGTACAGAGATGGAATATTTGTCGCTGATTATCATGGATCACAAACTCTTGATGCATTTTATGAATTTGTTAATAATTCTCTTCCATCACGTGATGAATTGTAATCTAACTTGGACTAAATTATTATTTTTTCATCAGAATAATCAGAATTTTTTCTACACTATAATATAAAAACAAGGAGACAATCGTATTATTTTTCTATTGTACTCAGGACTGTAATGAATTCAGTATTGCTGAAAAATTCATCGATCCGTAATTTTTCAAATAAGAATTTTTTAATCAGTCACAAAACATCCATTGAGACTATCACTATTGATTAATATCGGTGATATACATGTATATAAATATACACATATATATTTATATATATATATTTGACTTAGAGACAGAATTATCAAATATGCAACATAATTCTTTTGGAATTTAGAATCCAATTCGAATACATTTTATATTAGCAAATAAGTTGCGCATAAAATATAACAGTGATTATTATCATATTATCTAAGATGAGCTTCGATTTTTGCGATATTGATCAATTTTCTCTCTCCACCTGAAATATAATGTATGTACATGAAATTATTACTAACAATTTTTCGTTATCATTTCTTTCTGTCTATTTAGTTAATTAATTTACTTATGAATATACAGTGATTTATATTTGGATCAAGTCCAACTACATATGAAATAAACTTTGAACTCTTTTCGAAAATGATAATTCATTTATCAATGTCCACTCTGTTTTTTCTTCCAAAGATGCAAAAACTTCGTTTATAAAGTTAGTGACTGAATGTGATTACAAATTATTCGGAAGAACATAATAGAATAAACATATGCATATGAATATATATCACAGATAATGCTTACAGTTACATATTTAACTTTCCCCTGTTATCATATTTATAAATTCCCATTGGCGAAATATCAATCACCATGGAATATTTATATGTATATTCGCAATAATGGGCGCTGATGAAGACACGCATTATTTATATAAATAATCCATTTACAAGCTACTTTACAGAAATCATTTAAAGATATGTAATTACAACAATCACAAAAGTCTATTAGCTAGATATGTTTACATTATCGATTGGAAATTCAATTTTTTTCTCTCAGTTTTAATTATTATCTTCACAAATTCAATCATGGGAGTCCATTGGCCATTATATTTTTCAATTCTTCATATTCAGGCTATGAACATTGCTAATTCATCCAAATTACTTCTTAGATTCAGCGCTTTTTTGAAGATTAATCGTCCCAAAACCCACGTCAGCGTTGAAATCTACCCAAATAGAAATATTTGTTTTGTATCGAATAATTTATAGAACAGTCGTTTATTATTTCATGTAACAATCAAAATATTCTTTTATATTTACCTTCACCTGAGTGATGTTCCATTTGATACATATCACCTAACAAACGTGCAATAGGTATTTCACCTATGGTCTCACGAAAAAACAATAACTCAACAGTTGTGGGTTTAACTGCATGCAAACTGGGTAATGACAACAAAAATCTCCCAAATCTTTCAGGTTGACGTGGATAACGTGATCTTATATAATCACTGAGAATACATTGCGCTTGATTTTGAAGCACCTCAACTGGCTTTGGATCTGTTAGACCTTCAGTTTCTGCAAAATGTGAAAAAAAAAACCAATAATTTTAAATTCTTCAATGAGTTGTTTAATATAAATTACCTGGCCTGAATAGAATCACAGCTTTCATGCAACCACATTCACCACCGTCGGGCGAGAGCTGTCGAAATCGACTGATAATTTCCTGCAACGATAAAAAAAACATAATAAAAATCAAAGATCGTGTCTTCTTCACTCTCTCTGTTACAGTAAAGATGAATGAATATACTTGAATAGTTGAAAGTTCACGACGTGATGCATCATCAGGTGGTAATCTTCTTCGAACATGCTCGTCATCTAAAAGTCCAGAAATGTCCCACGACACAGACCACTGAGCTAAATGCAATAAAAACAACTGTGTCCATGTTTCTTGTAACAATAAAAGTCGATCGTCTCTAAATAAAGTCTGGAAAGGTGCTAAACATCGCACCCATCTAACCGCCATGAATAATAATCTAGCAGTGGTCTCCTAGAAAAAATAAGAAAAAATTATAATCGGATCCGAACACATCTATCCAATGATTTTTGATTCTGATCGGACATTGTGTTGTGAAGAAAATTAACTAACATACTTGTAAAAATTCCCAAGTGGGACTGAAACTTTGCAGTGGTCCCGTCGGACTATGACTTGCTTCAGTTTCCATTTGGTCCACTGATGCTTCACCATCAGGCTGCAATCGAGTGCTCCATACAAATTCCTTTCATAAAAAAAGTCGAGCAATGACGATAAAAAAAGTATTATTTGATTTTATTACACTCACTAAACATTTCTCCGCGGACATAAGTATTTGAAGTAATGGTGGATGTTGTCCCAATGCAACTGACGCTGAATGATAAAGACTTGGACTTGGTGGTGGTAAATGCAACGGGAATGGCACTGGTGATGTTGCTTCATCCGGTGATTTTTGAATTAATGTAGGTGGTTGTGGATACGGCACATATCTCAATCTCCTGAAAGCATTTTTACTATAACACCAATAGTATTTAATAAAAAATATCAGATTAGTGATGATTAAAATAGCAGCAACTGAAAAAAGTTTGGATTATAAATAGAAAATAATAATATTTCATTTCAAGCGTTTTTATAGTAAGAAAAATAATTTGCTCAGTATTGAAAGATCTAATATCGAAAAAATTGACTTTTACCTTTGAATTGAGAGCAATTGTGAAGCTCCACGTTCACGTCTTGTCCGTTCATGGTGCGTGGGTGGTGAAGACAAAGGTGATATTTGTCTCAAAACTGAACTGTGCGAGAGCAAATGTGGACCTAGATCAACTCGCGCGTCGCGATGAATTTGAGTGTTTGGGTGTGAAGATAATGATGACACCATTGACGACTGTTGTTGGTGGTGTTTATCTGACATAGCTGGATGAATCTTTGGTTTCCGTGGTCCTCTCTCGTGTTGCACTGCTAAACATCCATCCAAATATAGCTCAATTATTATCAATTAATGAGAAAATTATGAGAATTTATTTACAGAAAATGTAAAACATAGTCATAGATTTGCAAATTCATTCTCATTATTAATTCTATAAAACAAACACTATATAGACGTTATTAATAATATTCAAGGCCCTACGATTATTTTTTAAGTATATATCTTCAGCACTGTGCATCTCTACCAACATCTACGCATTAAAAAAAAATATATCTTTGCAATCCCAGAAGCTGTGAAATTTATTGATGTACTTTTATTCCATGATTAATTCTCGTCGAAGATTAATATCAACTTATGAAGTCGAAGTTGATCAATAAAATGTTTCCAAATTATTTTTTCTCCCTTAGTTTGTTCTGATGTTCATGTGCGTGTCAAGAACCTACACGTCAATGAGTCACATCAATGGAGCAATTCTCAAACAAAAAATAAAATACCATGGAAAATACCGTTAGAATATAACGCAACGAGAATGACGGACTGACCCTGTTGGGGTTGTTGTAGATAGTTTATTGTATATGTGTGAGAAATTCGTGAGGAATTCACAGTCGTCACTGTGCAATATACATCGGATCTTTCAGATGTGGTGGGCAGAATGCTTGAGGGTTGTTTCGCATCCAGTTCACTCGGAATTCTTCCCTCCCACACGTACACAGCATCAGTAGCGGTCCTGGGTGTTCACCACTGGGTGGCACATCATCATTAATGAGGCTGAGCGGATGCCAGCCGGTTGTTTCTCACGTTCGCACACTGGCGTCGCGATATCCAATTTATTCCCTCAAAAACCACCAAATCCTGTTTGACCACGCGCGCGCCATTGCCACTCGATATTATTCATTCAACAATTTTCTTACTTGAACTTCAGAATTATTTCGTTAGATTTCCGCATACAAGTAAAAAATATTGTCGTTGAACCATCAGAGATAAACCCTATCATATTTTATTTCTCATTCAGTAACAATTTTATTCCTAAAAATCGATAATAGTGACCTAAGATATAATCTAATAATCAATTGAAGAACATAAAATCCAATAACGATTTATAAATTTTTTTTTTCTTCTATGTTTGCAATTAGTGTTATTCAATTTACCAAATTAATTTTCCCCATTTTGAACATTCAACTCCCTAACAATCTCAACACTTCATTGAAGTCTACACAATGCAAACTCAGTAATCAAAAAAATACAGAACAGTTGTACAAAATGAAGCGAACATTATTGAAAAAATATTGCTGAAAATTGTGCACCATTAATATCCAGACAATCATAGCAATGTAAAATATATATATTCGTGTATGTGTACTGATATACTGTCTATGTTTTTGGTTAGTGTTGTAAAAAGCCCGAGGTATGTTTTTTTAATCGACCGCAACGTGATTAGT
Source organism: Meteorus cinctellus (assembly GCA_030523045.1). Classification (NCBI taxonomy): domain Eukaryota; kingdom Metazoa; phylum Arthropoda; class Insecta; order Hymenoptera; family Braconidae; genus Meteorus; species Meteorus cinctellus. The sequence continues at coordinate 29,595 of JAPYZF010000381.1, forward strand.
AAAAACATCCGTATGTAGACATTCTCCCTAGTATGTTTTTTTCATTATATTTTTCATCGCTCGAATCTCCACTGCACATCAGGCGAGCAGAATATCATCCGCAACCCAACAACGTCTTTGATAGAATTACGGGGGCGTCCATGCGCGTAAAACATCAAGAAGCATCGTGTTCTCACAGTTACACAACTGGTCAAACACATCATATATACATAGGAAACTTAAGTTCCTGTAAAGTTTCCAACAAAGTTGGAGAACACATCACCTTTACAAGATGCTCCACTCATATTTATATAAACTCCCGTCACATGAAAAATTAGGAAAATATTAACATAATATGACAATAATTTCTAATTTCGACTCTCTTTTGAGGCTTAATATTATTCTAATAAAAATATTGATACTCATAAAATCGTCCCCAATCTTCTCTTCATAAAAACAAAAGAGAAAAACTCGATTCCAATATTCCCAATCCACAATACTAAATTACCAGGTGATCATCAAACATTACCAACCTTCTCTCATCCCTTTATCAAATGTTGACATCACTAATAAATCATTCTACTCTAAAAAAAAATAGTAAATAGAAAACGAATAAACATTTGTACAAACGAATGCAAAATCTACATACATAAATCAATTTACAACATTCACTACCAGCTTATCGTCACGAGTGGCAAATGCCAATGAAACATTGTGAAAATTAACGTCGATCCGAACACAGTGAGATTCATCAATGCATGTCCACACACAAACAAATCCATATAAATACATCCACACACACCCACTCATCTTCACCCCGGTACGAAGCCATTTTCCAATAGTAAAAAGCTCGTTGCACCGTGTTAATTCCAACACAAAAATAAAAAAAAACAAAATAAACAAAAACAATTGTTTGCAGCAGAGAGGGTTGAGAATGTCATAGACGTGGATTAGGTTCGCATGCGCTGGAATGGACCGCGCCCTCTATGGCCCTCTATGCCTATGCTCTCATCCAACTATATATTCACCTCTGCACTCTTCGACCTTTATCCTCTCTCGCACACTTTGCCCATTTCTCTTCCTCCCTCTCTATCTGATCAACGCAATACAATACGTATGTATATGCGAATGGCACGTGTGAGCCACAATGCCCGTTCCCACAAGCGAACCACCCTCGGCTGGGCCTCTAGGCCGTATGAAATACACAACAATGAGTGCAACCAAGATAGAAATAGAAACAAGTGGATAGTGACTGTAGAGAAAGAGAGACATGGCAATGGATCACAAGCTCACACTCTCTATCCTGCTAAACGGTAAACCGATCTGTGAACATTTCAGCAGTCAGCGATCTCCAAGGCTAATCCCTGGGTTGAGCGGGGTTGATACATCATCTATGTACTTTATCTGTGTATGCGTGTAGATATGTGGGTGTATATATGAAGAGGGATGATGTACCCATGTTCATAGCGACACTTGATCGAGGTGTTTGGCACGTTATTTTCCGATGGATGTTTGCATTGATGTGTCGCCTATAGACCCGAATGTAAATTCAATTGTGCATTGTGCCTTCTGGATATATACATTTCACCAAAAGCGATATGTATTTATGGATGTTATGTGTATGGGTGGACGATATAGGTGGGTGGATGCGGAATGAATTCACTTTGTAGTGATGGTATGAGTTTATCATGTGATGTAGGGTTCAGTTTGGATTCAGTTGGTGGATAATCGAGAAACAATGTGTTATTGTGTGTTAGGTTAAATGAATTTTGAGTTGGTTGGTAATTTGTATGGTGAGGGGATGTTTGAGGGTGGAATGTAGGTGAGAATGTAGTGGAGGATGTAATTTTATGCGCGTGACCGTGGGGTATGATTATTGTTAGGTGAGTGGAAGGTGTAAATGGAATGGTGAAACATTTGTATGAGATTAGGATTATTGATATGAATATTCATTTTTCGGATGTGGATTTTAATTCAATTGTTTGTTTTTTTGTTTGTTTTCTAACGATATTATTTAATGAAAGAAGGGTTTGAGGAATTGATGCGGATTTTTTGATGTGATGCCGGGTGTGAAAGGAATTATTGATGATGGATTGAATGTTGGGTTGAAATACTGTGCAAATGTTTCTATTTATAGAGCTCTTGGCATTTGGAAATTATTTGCGAGATGATACTGGCTCATACCCTCTCAAAAGCGGAGATACCTTTTTATTCTTGAACACAATGTCCAGACAACATATGATGAAAAACAAAAAAAGGAAGAGAACGAGATGGAAAAAAAGTCGAGAGGTGAAAGAAAATAAATGCATCGGGACACAGATCGCGTTGACGTGCCACATCAGATGTGAGGATGATCGTCGCTCACCCTTCTCACATCCACACATGTACTTATACACTTTTCAGTTATCGTTTATGTGGATGGATTGATGCTGTCCACCGTGTGTAGGGCACGCCTCGGTTCATTGCGTTACCAGCCGTCCACTCCCACGCGACCCCCTTTTTCCATGTACGCACACTGATACATAGATATATCACGTTGTTATATGGACCCCTTGAACACTTTTCGTTTTCGTCTACAAATATATAAATGTATGTATGAATAAATATGTATCCACCGATCAACTTCCCCGACGGCAGCAGCTCAAAGCTCAAAGTCTTATGTCCTCATGCAAGTGGAGTATTATAATGCGAATGAATGAAAAAATAAAAAATAAAAGATACTTTATGCAAGTGAATTTATTTATACTCATATTCTGCTGCTTTCGCTTCTCTTCATAATCGCATTTGACGATTTGATATGCTGCGAGATTTTCTTCTAGATGATTTAAATATATTCAGTCAAAGTGTGTCGAGTTTGCGAATGGGTTTAAAATAGGGTTTTCTTTTTTGATGTTTGATGTTTCCAAGTTCGAGAAAATTGAGGGGAATAAAATTTTCCGACAAACTTACTAGAAATTAGGGAACAATGATATGTTCATTGAATTTATGAGTTTTATTTCATTTAGTTGCGCATTTGAGTATATTAATAAAGCTGATTTTGTCTTTATTATTCTTCACAAACTTTCACTGACGCAGCGAAAGTATTTTTGAGTTGGAAGTTACGGATGCAAATAATGTCGATTGATCAGATAAATACAAACAAGAAGTGATCTGGATGGATTCGACGTACTGTTAACGTACATGGGGGGAGAACGATGATGTTGACTGTATTAACTGTATGCGTATCATGTATAGGTCACGAAATGTGTATATATATATATATATATACATGAAATAGAATTGATGAGGGAATGGTTAAAACCTGTGAGCTGTTGGCTTCACATTTTGTTGACACAATACAGCAGTTTAATAATGGAAAAGTTCAGTGTTTGTCAACCAAACAATTAAAAAAGTATAAGAATAAAAAGAAAATTGAAAGAAAAATATGAACGGAAACAAAAGAAGAAGAAAAAAAGGGTTGAAATGTATTCACTTAATTGCAAATAGTTTGTACTCATAACAATTTTTATGAGTGAAATAACAAAATTCTTTGGTAAATATTCAATGAAAATTTTGAACAATCCAGTGAAAGAACAATTTCCATTCCAAGAAATCTCTTCCAATATCCAAAAACCTTTAGATCAATGTCAATAAATATATATTACCGTTGCAAAAAAAAGGTTGTAAAGTATTTTAAAAATGAATTCAGTAAGTTCAATAAAGTGGTAATTAATTGGACAATTCCTGTGAAATTCTTATAACGTTGGATATTGTCATGTTTATATAACTAACACATATGTAGATGAGGTGCTGTATGAAGCGGTTGTATATGACTGTGGTTAATGGAAGAAGTGAAGCGATACGTGCGAAAACACACCTCAGCAGAAATCCCTCGCGGGTGCCCCTAATACCGATAATACCCAAAGACTTCAGCGAGATGAGGTCGGCGGTGGCATAATGGGATGGAATAGGTTATACGGATAAACTGTTATTTGTGTATGCGTGTTTGCGTATATGAATAGGAATGTGTAGAAGGATGAGATAGAGGGTGAGAGAATAAGCCATGGAATGTTATGAGGCCGAGGAAATGAGAGCACTCTGCACTTTGATAACAAAATACTATAACGCACTTTGGTTACATTAGCTTGATATGATACGGGTATGTAGAAAAGGTTTTCCATCGTCTTTTAAATTTATATTATCTACCCGCACGAATTCAACAGAGGGCTCAAAAGTTTAACTGTTTGAAATGTCATACGAATTTTTCTCATTCACTAGTTGGATATTGCACGCAATTTTCCGATATTATTTTTATCATGATTGAAATATTTAGCAACAAGTTATCGAATTTCCTTAATTATATTTATAATAAAAACCATTCAGTTATAATTCACTGATAATTGTAGCATCAAATTTATTTGTGAATAAGAAATATATTTTAATAAACACAAAATCACACCAGCCAAAAATTTGCTGCTAAATTAACATAATCTTCGTGCTAAAAATCTAGAACATCAATTCCTTCATTAATAAGAATTATAATAATTATTCAAAATATATATTAAAATATATGTAGATATGAATGGAAACTGCGCGAAGAGCATCCCAAAATCCGCGTAGTAATCCGTTGTGGTAATCTTCTGCCACTCGTTTAAAACCATATTTCATGAAAGAGCGCCACGATGGGCATTAGTGAGCAAAGCATTGGTGGGATTCGGAGCAAAAGAGGGATCTGTCATCAGTGAGAAACTTGTCATACTATTCTACTATATGTATAGAAACTCTATTCACTGTTCGGTTGCCGTGAGATACAACGAGTGGCGAGACAAAATGGGAAAAGGTATGTGTCCACATAACGGTGAATTTACTGACAGAGAAAAAACAAGAATTTGGGAGGAAGCCATGGTGGATGCATGAACGAGGTGTTACTGCGAGATTGGTCGACGATGTTTCAATGCGAATCGTGAATCCATGGAATGGACCCAACGTACAGTTGGGAGTTTGAGGGTTTGTCACCCAATGATGATTGCACGCCGCAGGCGCTTGGCAAAGCAACGCAAGCTCAAATAAATGGGCTCAACATCATCCCTTTCACACCTACGCGATCCATGTTGATGTGCTGCGTTCACTGGACGCCAACGCTTTTAGGCAGCTTACACAATGCATAATCGTTCAAACGAGTTTGTCCTTTATTTTTTTTCATCCACAACTCTTATCATGACGATTAATTCATTTTTCATTCTTGAATTTCTAATAGAAATGGATTTTATCAGGTGAATGAACACCAAATATATTTTATTATATCTGAAATCCGAATGAATAAATTCATACGAAAGTTTCCGTAAAATCTTTCAATGAATCTACGCTCATAGAAAACGATAGAGGAATAGAAATTGACCGATAATTATTATACTGATTAACTATACCTTGGTGAGATATATAAAATGCAAGGTAAATTGACACGAAGTTCTCATTTTATCACAAATTTCGGATGGAAAATAAAAATAGAAACTTCTTTTGGAAATAAGAAATTAGTTGCTAGAATTTTAATTCGACAATATGTCATGACGTATTGTGACGATGAAGAAGTTGCGACGTATTCGAGAGTCGAGAGAGTCGGAACGTAATTTTCACCGCAAGGCAAAATGAGAAAGAGAAAATAAAGAATATATATTATGTGTGTATGTACATATCTATATATGTACGTCATTTATTTTTAAATTCGTGTGCAGACTCCCTAACGTTAGGAAGCTCTGCGCCACTAATTGAATCTCCTCTCTTACTCGATGTGTCTGAAGCCCCCGCGGGCCGCTGGGAACTCTAGCACCCGTCCTGCATTAAACACCCCCGACACACCCTTGCACCCTCATCCACGACAAGCGGTCGTGCCCCGCCCCAATCTCCTGGCTACAACATTCGTCGTTCTCTCCTCTACTGTCCCAGCCACCTTCTTATTCCCACCGCGATCTACCTCGAGTGGTTGGTGGTGGCAGTGGTGATGGTGGTGATGCTGATGTTGCCTCGAGCTATCAAACTCGTTGCTCTTTGGTTGCTTTGGACCATTGACAAGCAGAAAGAGACATCGAGAAATTGGGAAATTTTCTATATGAGAACTTGGTATATAAAATTGTGCAAAGTGAGCATGACTATTATGTTTGGGTTTCCTTGTGTTGGGTTGATAACTCAATTTTCAGGTGAAAGAACTCATGTTCATCTGTATAACTTCGGACACCCCATCGACATTTTTCCCATTGCTCTTTCGATCCTCACAGCAGTGACTATTCGATGATAATTAATGGATCATGTAATGAACTTTTCTTTTCCATCAATTATTAGATGTCACGACTATCATTCATTCATTTTTGTTTGGTTTATTTATTCATCCAATTCAGGCGAAGGGAAAATTGCACTTCGAACCTCCTGTCACATGCCATGTCCATTTTTTAATGATGAAAAGATGATAATGGAATTATTTTCGCCTGTTGCATTGTGAAAATGTCGTGCTTGTAGTTTTTCCGTTCACGGTTTTCATTTGGATTTGATGAGATGCTCATGATTTGCACTTTTAACTCACTGTTGAATTTGTCTACTGTTAATTCATTATTGACAAAAAATCGTAATTGCGAAATTTCTTTTTGGTAAAAAAAATTGAAAGTGGTACAAAATCTAAATTGTTTCCGACGATTCCGTTAATGTGTTGCTCTTTTATATAAATGAATAACTAGAAATGATGATTTGTTTCATTGAAAGGGAATTAAAATTACGCGATTGTAGATTTTTCCTTCTTTTCACTTGATACTATTTAATTTTAATATAAACTTTCGCATTCTTCATGATTGGGAGCTTTACGAAAATTATCGATTGCTATCAAAGAACACATAGCCTTGAGATGCTCAAAGGGTTGAAAGTATCGTATATAATCCTGTTTGAGAATGACAAGCGATGCATGAAAGGCAGCTAAATTAATAGGATTTCATCGTCACACTTCCCCTATATGCCCTTTATATTTCGGCGAATCTATACGTCAACGCTAGAACAACTCCGATGTTTTTTTTCCCAACTAATAATATATATTTGCAAACTTAAATCCATACATTTACATCACGAATTATCATCAATAATTTCGTTTGATAATTTATTATAAAATTATTTTATCTTAAAATTATAACTTACCGTCTTTGTTCATTCCAGCTTGAAAGCACTTTGTGAGACGACAAGCACGACACTGGTTCCTGTGTGTTTTATCAATCGGACAACGACCTTGTTTGGTACCTTGAGCTTTGCAGGTGTACTCGCGATTGCTGTGAATGCTCCTCTTAAAAAATCCCGAGCAGCCTTTGGTTTGTTTCATTTCCAAGTCGATGAAAAAACAAATATTAAAATACATCCACATCAATAACTTTAATTAATTTTCTATCCAATAATTAAATAATAAAAATTCTCACCGTCACAACTGTAAATGCCATAATGTTTACCAGAGCTTCGATCTTCGCAGACGTTGCATGCAATATCCAGAAGCCTGTCACCTAAAATCACAGTAGTACCAGACGATAATTAGTCAGACGTACGAGGAAACAGTAAATAAACTTTACGTCTGATGGATAGTAAAAAATTGATGGAAATGAAATTAAGAGACGTTGGCAATGAAAATGTAAGTAAAAACTTAAATGGTTTAGTTAGATGTAGGGTGAAGAAATGGAAAATGACAATAAAAAATGAGGGAAAAGTAAAAGAGTGAATATAAGAAGTATTAGGGTGGCTGTGAAGATGTGCGCGAGTAGAAAGCGTTAATCTGTTTTCTCCCTTTTTGGTGGGAACCTTAATCGTCCTAATGATCCGCGGCAAGAAAAACACGACCATGCCTAAGCCAACCCTGAACGCAATATATCCCCTTTTACTAGGACCATGTACGTATACAGATACGAATAATATTTCACTATCACATTGATATCCTTTACAAATTCTGGTTGCTTTGTTTTCGTGCATCAAGTGCTTTTGAGTTATTCACATTTTGCACACCATCAACCATTTGTTTATTTAGTTTGTTCGAATTCACTGACACTGTAACAATCGAGTCAACACTTTTAGTAGTGTAAGAATAGAAGAATTTTTGAACTATTATTCAAAGAAGAGAAATTCGTTACACATTCGAAAAATCGTCGCGTAATTAATAATTATTGCAAATTAGCTTGCGTTGAGTTATTGATCGACGTTGCAATTGATTTTATAAAATTAAACAGATGAAGCAGAATCAATTTGAAATATTACTGTTCGGAACAACAATTAATAGAATAAAACAGAAACGCCACTGGGACAATCTCATGAACTATCAACAAAATTTATCACACCACAAATCAAACCATAAAAATAAGCAATCTAATATTATGGAAATAAACAAATTAACTAACCTGTGCCCATCCTCCGTGCAGCAGCTCAAAAATCGACCATCTATCACAATCACGAAGAAAAACTTGACAAAAACAAAACAAAAGACCTAAACAAAAGAAATAAATCAAACTTTTCCACCTTAACAATCAACAAATGTCACAACTTTCCCCAACACGTTTTTCAGTTTTTGCTTTAACCGATCCGACTTCCAAATATTTTTTTCACCCGTCAACCAAATTCTTCGTCTGCACGTATATCGTCACACTCATAAAATGCCCAACGTTATCCAACCGCTCTACAACGACCAAAACGTCCCTTGGTCGATGGTCCAGTTCACGTCAAAAAGAAGACTCGAGAGTGAGATAAAATCCAACTCTCAGTGATGATATAAACCTCCAATGAATAACCACATACAAACATACACGTTTGCCCTATAAATACATGTCGTGTCAGGTTTTGGAAGAGTGACTGGTCGCGCGAGTCGGTCGAGGCATGTCGAGACTCGTTTATATGATGTATAAAAGGGGCGCGACAACAGACAGAGCTCTGAAAACTATCCCTATACAAAAGACAGGTGAATGCGTATTTGTATCTAGGTCGCACTATTATATCCCGATAGAGATAATTGTATATATGTATACGAGTGTACTCGTGTGACTGGTGGTGGCGCGCAAAAAATATAGCGGATGAGGGGGTGGGTTGATGGTTGCGGGTTGAGCCAAAGCGAAAGTGAGATAGCGAATGTACAACACACCAACTCTCGAGAATGGTTTAGGACTTGCTGGCTGAGTGGCTCGTTCGCGCTCGTCATAAGCAACTCTAGTTAGCCACCGCGAAGGGCGGTAGCACCCCAACGCCACGTTGTCAGCTGACTCCAATCCGCCAACCACTATGTCATTGGTTGAGCTCCACCCTCACGATTCCACTATTTCTATCGCAGTACGTTGGATGTGGAGGCGGTGGGCGTGACATTTGCTATCACTCGGGCACGCCTATACGTATGTATGTATGTATATATATGTGGATAACTATATGTATGGAAGTTTATATCGCCTGGTCTCATCGTGTTTTCTTTGCTATTTTTCGCTTGGTGATGTGTATTTCGCTTCGGCGTTTTCCGCTGCTTGGGCTTCACGCGACATTCAACAACTGTGATAAAGCTGGTGCGATATCGTGTCTCCGTGTCGAAAAAGTGAGATAGCCTGGTTGAGTATAGATACAGACACACACCCGCATTTTATGGTATTGCGATGTCATTGAAGTTGTCGAGTGGATGTGTGGATGGTACAGATGATGAGAGATGGAGTCTGGAGATGGAGAGCAGGGGATGATGGAGGTCGCAAAAGGTGAATGAGGGGTTGGCATGTGATCGGTGAAGGCAATTCTCCCGTTTCGTTTTATATAGTTCTTTTTTTTTTATCTCGCCTCCTGCAAACACTCTGCTTTGACGAGAGACTGCGCTTTTGATTTTGACGAATCGGTGGTAAAAAAAAAAGGGCATTTGGGATTTTATCTTTTTTCTTCTCTTTTGATGATGATGTTCTTTGGATAGAGATATTCGTGATGGAATGAGAGGTTTATTCAATAATGAGCTTGCTTCAGTTATTTTTGGCTTCATTTTCCTCTTCGTGAACCACCGAATGCTCATACTTTCATTATATGGATTATAATTAATTTGAAAGAGAAATTCATGATTTTTATATATTAATATTTCCATCAATTTTTTCATTATCCACATTCATTTTCGTTAGTCGAGTTAAAATAATCTATAGAAATAAATATATGATAATAAGTTAACTCTGTAAAATTTTTCTACCCTATTTTAAATGTGAAGTAAAACATTCAATACTTCACATTTTTACTCGTATATGAATAAAGAATTTCATTTCATGAATTTTCATGCGTCTCTCACTTGTACATCGTACGAATGTTTTTTTTTTATCATTCACTTCACCGTTGAATTACGTGAATGTAAATTCGTTGAATTTATTCTGCATCGCGTAGCATACGATAGCACAAATATTCACCACAGCGTAACAACTTTCATCTCTCATTCACTTTCTCCCTCTGTCGCCTTTTTATACGCTTCCTCAGTTACTGTTATAAGCTTTCCTACGCATCATAAAATTGCGTTTACACGATCTAATGGCTCGGTACACCGCGTGCGCAACGTACCTACAACGAATCCTCTTTTCATTTTGTAGTATACCCTTAGTAAGATTCCGTGATGCTTTTCAATGCGCGCCTCTCATTCGCGTGTATATAAACGATGGTGAGAGTCGACAGTTTGATTTATACATAGTACACTATGAGTATATGGGATGGAAAAGCTCGCGATTCGTTGAGCGTTAAGGGTTGAAAGCCTTGGAGCGGTTTAACGTTCTCGCTGATGAAAACTTCCATATTTTTTTTCTTAACATTACACACATATAAGAGTGTATAGACACTTAATGTGAGAGAAGATGGAAAATATTAAGCACATGAACACGGAAGAATCATTCACATTTCAAAGAAATGAATGATCATGAGAATATATGCACAAAAAGAACAGAAAATAATCGCAGTATAACCATCAGAGATAAATTTTGAAAAAAGTACAGTGAACTATAATGACATTCAAAGATCTATTAAAACTCTGCGAGAGTATGTTGGAAAAAAAAATCGAATTGATGATAAACAATCAATCATTAATTATAAAATTTAATTAATTCATAATCTGATTTATTAGAAAATAAGTTCGCATAGTAAAATCAATTTTTTGATAATAATTCATCCCCAACCCTTCCACAAATTTAGCAATTGATTTTTCTTCTCCCATTCATTTTTTGTCCATAGAAAAAAAGCTCGGAAATAATATATATGTGTATTGTATTATTGGATTGAAAGTGTTGGCGAAGGGGCGACGACAAAGTGACGGGTCACTTGGGTTTTGTGAGTTGTGTTAAGGATGTGTACGTGGGTGTGAGTATGGGGGAACGATGAAATGTGTAACCTCTCGCATTCTGTCTTGCTCATTCCTCTTATTTTACCGTGTGTCTATTCGCAAAGCTCGACCAATGTGTGTTCTGTTGAGCCGCCTCGTTGTGTTCGCTTGAACAAACTATACGAGGCCACCTGACCACCCTGTCAGGCACGCCTCAGATATTTACGTTAACCGCTCGTTCAAGGATTTAGATTTCCACACGAGGGTTCATGCTTGGGTTAAACTGATTCCAATTGTACAATCGCCATTCACACATATGTATATTTGGATTTGTATATTCGAAGATTTTAGTCAGGAGTTTATTTGCAAATTCCTGATTGTAATTTTCTTTTTTATTTAATATTTAATTACATAGATCAATTGGCTACACTATAATATTTTCAAGGTTGAAGACAGCTAAATTAAATAATGTCGCAAAATTCGATTACGATTAGAGATGATTAATTCAATCCTGAAAAACAGAAAGGAAACAATTGAATACTTGAAATGTGTATGAAAAGAAGAAACGTAATGTGAACAGGTTATATTTTTAATTAAATTTCAAATTAATTCTCGTCATTCCTGTGCGTGAATATTAAATCGATTGCTCGGAGAATCGATAGAACAGCGTCTGTTTGACTTCCCCCAGGTGCAATGCCACCTTGGTAACGTCGTTCTTCACCCCTCCTGCCTTCTCCAGTTCATCCTCTCTATATAGATACAACAATTGTGGGGAGCATAAAGAGGGATTTTTATGTTGCGTGCAGAACAAAATAATCTACGGCTCAGAGCTGACGTTGGTAAATTAACGATAGATAAATGGTGGAGTTGTTCAATAGTCTGTAATAAATTCCCTCGATTAATTGCTGCACGCATCAACATTTGCTTTATCACATAATTTTTAATAATAATCCTACAACAAAACAATATGTTGCAACGTCAATATCTGGATGAGAGATGTACTGTGAATGATCCTTGTAGAGTACGCGATAAACGTCCAAAGTTTCGCAATGAAAATCCGACGGAAGGACAGACTGAAAAAAAACAGGTGGAAAATATTGAACCATGTCGTAATGAAAATCTTCATTTGATTAAACCGGTGAGTTGAATTCCAATTGAATTTTTTATATGAAGAAGAAATTAATATTCTGTTGATCTCATGGTTGATGTATTTAATTTAATTCTGTTATTTTTTTAGGACCACAATTTGCAAAAGGAAATTTGTCCGACGGTTAATGTATTACGTGAACACATAGGCGACGATGAAAAATCACCAGCGCCGTATTTTCCACAGCCTGACGATAATTTACCAGCAAAAGATGAAGGCCCAATGGGGCCAATTGGTCCATGGGCCACAGGCCGCCCTGTATTTTCTCCCACATCAGGGATGACTGGGGTTCGACCTGTTGTCGATCGTTATTCTGTTACTCGATATAGTCCAGCTCAATGGCGAGCACACAACCAAACTTTTTTTACTCAATCTACGAAGGCAATTGCTGAAGCGAGGTATAAACATGAAAATTAACAATTGGGCAATTATTTTTTAATACTGACTAGTTTTCTTACATGTTTATATTTAACTTGATTTTTTAATGCATTCAATCCACGAACAAGAGAAAAATTAATTCCTTGTTTGTGAACATAAAATTTCAATTTCATCGTTTTCAGGAATGTTAAAGAAAATGTGAGGAAAAATAATGCGAGAATTTATCATGAGACGGATAAAAATCAATTGGAAAATCGTGACAGATTGAGTAAACGTGCCAGTGATATTCATCAACGTAAAACAGAATTGAATCAAGCGCTGCTTGAAATAACTAATGAGATTGAATTGTTAGAGGGTGAATACCGCCGCGTCAAACAGTCACTTTCAATCTTAACAATTCCTGAGTCAATTGCTGGGGAATTCCTTCAAATACGACAGACACGATTGGAGCCTGATTTGGTTCGGGACAACGTTGAAGACGAACTAATTAAGGTAATTTTATCAAACACACTGATGAAGATACATAAACAAATAATTTAATTCAATTAAAATCGAAATTAATATTCGATAAATTGTTTTTTCTTCAATTTTAGGAAATAGCTCTGTGCTCTGAAGTACGAGTGACATTGACAAAAGCTCGTGAATTGATAGAAATGCAGCAATCAGAATTAAAAACTGCTAAAGCACGATTGGAATTTGATATAACAGATAAAATTGACGCTTATGAAATTGATTCAACGTGTGTAGGTTTAACGAATGATTCACCGTTAATCCTAATGCAACCTGGAGCTACGAGAGTTCTTGCAGAGTAAGAAAAAAATTATCTTCATTTAACTCTGCAGCGTATAATAACTAATCTGATCAATTCAAGTATTTAATAATCGTTTTTTTCCTCTTCTGTAGACAATCAACTCCATCTGCTTATGAAAACTTCACGAAAGATGCCTTACAAAATAATGAAGAAGCTCGTCAACGCTCGATTGAAGTTCGCGATAATTTGAATGGAATCTATCTGAAAATCGTAAAAAATCTTCGTGATCAAGCTATTCAAGTAGACATGGCATTGGCGGAGAAGGTAAACGTGACTGATCAAATTTGCCAGGAGCTGGAGAAGGAATTGACCAAGGTAAACCATCTCAAAGAAAAAATGTAGATAGAAATATTCATTGCATGATGTCAATTAAAATTCTTTATGTTAATAACAGTGCTTGCATGAAATCTCTGACACGGAGACATTGATTGAAGAACTTCGTGGTTCATCCAAGGGACTAAATGATGCCATGAAAGTTGCTCAAACACGACTTGCTCACCGTCTAGAACGCAAAAATGTTGAGAGTTGTCGGGATGATCCACAATATGGGTAAATAAAAGACTACATGTAATGAAAATGGACCTTCAAGTGCGAAAGAGATTAGTTGAACTGAAATTTTTTGTGACTTCAATTTCCCTTATTAAATTCGATATATAATTCAAAAGACTGTGACAAATGTTGTACCGTTTCATTCGTATTATTATTCCCATACTGTTTGTATAATTAAATTTGTCATTTATTCCAGATTAATTGAGGAGGTGAAGATTTTGAATGAGAATTTGTCGGCAATGGTAGGTGAATTGAAACGTGCCGAGGAGACACAAGCAGGTTTGGTTAAATCCCGCAGTGATCTGGAACATGAAATAATGGTCAAGAAAAAAAGTCTTTATGTAGATAGAGATCGTGGACAATATCTACGTTCATTTTATCCAACTGCTGAGGCATTGTCCGGCCACGTATAAAAACCGACATTACGGCTCAAATACTACCAATGGATTTTAAATCCTCCAGATTATTTTTATCTTTTATACTTTGAAGCAGGCAGCTATATATCTACTCTCTGTGCTTTCAAATTTTGTATTGTGCCTTTTATTTCTTGGTGAACTTAATATCTCTCTGAATTTACCTATTCTCTTCTCTTTCTGAACGATACTTATTATTATTTTGATATAGTATACGATTCTTTGAATATATAATATAAACTCACAAATACGCCGAGTTCATTTGTTTGCCTTTTCTTGCGACGCAGTCGTCATATGATCCTCGCGTTAGTTTCGATCAAGTCGAGATGTCGGTGCCAACATTTTGTAGAAATGTGGAGGTTAATGAAGTACCAAAATACCGTGACTCAATTCCAATTAATGACGAAATCAGAATGAAAAATTCGAAACTGACGTTAAATCATGGAGAAAATCCAATGTGGCCATGTCCAGCAAAACAATTTGTTGGAGAGCGAGTCGCATGTCCTGGAAGGGTAATTATTGCTTCATTTTCTTCAAATCTCTAACATAATAAGTCAATATCCATCAGTGTTTCTATTAATTCCCTGATTTTTTACGTCAACATTTCATCTGAGAATCTGTTCCATTTTTTAGCCTGAAAATACGGTAAGCAAATCGTTATTCCCATTATTGTTGAACAAATTGACGATAATATTTCATAATTTTAAATTTAAGTTACCTTCCATTCAGGATATTCAACCTGAAGCATTGGAAACTTCGAATGAAGAGATAACTGAATATTGCCCACTGACAACACCAATAACATCTGAGGATTGTTCTTTACCACACGCACGTTGGGCAGGCCTAGCAAAGCAAACAGGAACTCGACCAACAGTGGATAAACACACCATCTCTAGATTCGGCCCTACCGAATGGCAGTTACACAATGAGGCACTATCAAATGATGCAAAGAAGGCAATACGGAATGCAAAGTTTGTGATGCACTTCAAATCATTATTTTATTTCTTTATTGACCATTGATTATTCATTCTATATTGTATTCATCTTCTTTGAATCCCAATCAGGAATGTAATGTTCAATGCACGAATGATTGATGGACAAGTTTATTCGCCAGTCGATACCAACCAAGCAGAAAATAATATGTACATTCGGCATCGAGCACAAATTGTTTATCAGTGGAAACTTGAATTAGAAAAACTTAATAGCGAAGCAACAGATGAGATAAGCAAATTTCACGATTTGATTCAGCAGTTTATGCGCTGCAATAAAACAGTGAAAATGATTGTAAATATCAATCGGGATATGCAAAAAGTAAGGAATTTGCGGTTGCCAGCAGATTTAGTACACGATGCTGTAACAGATGAACTTATTAAGGTAACAGTCCTCTCTTATCATTGGATTTCTGTATAGAGGTAAAATAATTTTTACATTTGTATTCTTCTGTTTGGACATAGGAAGAGGCACTGTGTGCCCAAGTGATAAATTTGAATGTAAGATATATTGATGAACTGAAGAAGCAAATAAAAGAACTGAGAGATGCTAAACAGAGATTGGAGCACGACTGGTCCGATAAAAAGAACGCTTATGATATTGATGCAGCTTGTTTAAATAAAAAAAATTCATCAGACACGCTTCAATGGAAGCCAGGATGTGCGCGGTTATCGGATGGGTACAAGAAAAAATTATGGCTACGATTGGCATAAATACATACAAGTTTGTGTTAAAGGAAGGAATTTTATATTATTGTAGACAATCCACGCTAGCAAGTCATGAATACTTCACAAAGGAATCTATAACTTTCATGCAAGCAGCATTGGCACGATCAAGAGTTTCACGTGAATGCGTGAAGGATACAATAAGAAAATCAGCAAAAGATTTACGGGAACAAGCCAATCATGTGGAAGCAGCTTTGATGACTAAAATTACTGAGATATCTCAAGCCTGCAGAAAACTTGAGCATTCATTGGATAAAGTAAAGATTTTTAGCATTAATGAATGAATGCATGAATATTTTTTTGTGAATAATGTTGTATGGATTGTTTTAGTGCTTGAAATCGTTAAATGATACTGAAGTTATTTTCGGAAAAATAACTGGAGCTGTGAGAAAATTAGATGCACCAATGAAATGTGCACAGACACGATTGGGCATGCGATCGGGACGTGATAATGTAGAGAATTGTCGTGATGTACCACAATTTGGGTGAGAATATTACAACAGTGGTTTATACAAAGTTATAACTACACATAATGGAAATATATAGGAATGTTCCCTATAGCAACATCATAACTAATAATTAAATATTTATATTTTCAGGTTAATCGATGAAATTAAAACCATTTCAGAAAGTGTTAGTGCACTGCTGAGTCAAACCAAAGGTGCTGAAGAAGCAATCGACGCTCTGAGTAAATCACGACAAAATATTGAAAAAGAAATAACAGTGAAACAGAAAACATTGTGGATAGACAATGAACGGTGTAGATTTTTGAGATCTTGTTTTCCTACAGAACAGGCTCTGTATGGGTATGAATAAATTTTCGTTAGTTAAATAAAAATCACATAGTTAAAATGGTGCAAATTTAATGAAATCTCCAGATATTACATTGAAATATATATACAAACCAGTTCACATTTTTGTATTCGCCGGCCCTTAATGTCATACTCATTCTACCTTTTTTTTTTCATTCTTTAATCCTTCTCGTTTTTCGACAAAATGTGAAAAATAATAAGAGTAAAAATTTGACAACTGGGTCGTATGTTGTGGACACATAACATTATATATATACACACAAGTACGAACTATAATAATAATGTGAAGCTGTTCAATTGATGTTAATGAATCGAATTCACATGAAGTGAAAATCGTATTGTGCCTTTTTCGATTGCCCATTAACCATGTTTTTTTTTCTGGCATAATGCAAAAAATCAATTTTTGTTTATTCTTCCTCTTTAATGCTACGATAATAGAATGTTATAATGATGACAAAAAATATATATATGTGTATATATGTTTACTACCATCTCGTTGACAATGACGCGTGAGTTTTCTTATATAGTAGTATGATCGCTTATTGATTGTTATCTTAAGAATATCCCTAGAAAATATTTCTATCCATTTTTTTTTCTCAGTTCAGAAATCAACAGTTATTAAGTATCAAGTATTCAACATGTTTTATAACAGTTTTGGAAGTTATCGTCAAGCTGAGCACAAAATTTGGGTAAATTCTAACGCATTTTTAATCTTCATCTATTATGTTTTCCCAATATAGTTTTTTTTATTTATCATCTTCGGTAAATGATTTTTTGCGCATATCAGTCTCTTATGAGCCGTGGCACAATCCTTACTTTACAAGAAATGCACTCTCTGTCGACAAAGACTATACTTGGCTATATATTATATAATGTGAATACAAAATAAATTGAAAATTTTGTTGATAAGGTTACAAATTGCTCGAGAATAATTATTTTTCTTTCTTATCTAAGTATTACACGTAAAGAATTTTTTTTTTCACCAATTTTCCTTCTACTTCCATTCATGTTATGTGAATATGTTTATGTAAATATTTATCGAAAATTTCAAGTGTTATTATTCCAAATCTAAAAAAGGTAATACAATATATCAAAAACTACGTATGAAAAAAGGAAAAAAGAAACCATATAGCAAAAGAAGAAAAAAATATTATCTTGGATCATAACAATCATAAACATCTAATCGCCTCCTCTTTTATCTTATTGAAAACTTTACGAAGTATTCATTTCGGTGATTCATAAATTTTTAAATAATCCGCGATATTCTTCATTTTGAATTTTCTTACGGAAACAATCGGCGATGTAAATTTTAACCTTCTTACATTGTATACAATCGTATATTTTTTATCGGTAAATCTGAAACTTTACGCAAAGAGAAAAAAAAATACGGAGAAAGATATGAATGATATTAATTGTTCGCGTGAATGAAAAAGTAAATTATATTCTAATCGAATTTCGCTTCATACAGCGTTGAATCTTTATGAGAAAGCGCAAGAAATATCAAACGAATAAATACTCTATTACCTATCTTGTCATTTTATCAACATTTAACGCTAGTTAGCATCTTTACGTGTTTTTTTAATTTTTATTTTTTTCTTATTCATCTATCATCATTTTTCTTCTCTGACGTATAAATATTCTATTAGCGAATATATAAAGTTACGATATTTACAGAAAAAGAGAAGTACGACGACCAGAATGAGCTTATCATAGTTTTATAGATGTGAACGGAAATTGGAAAAACGCACAACAGTTGTCGTATCCGAACGACTTTTGACTCATTTTTTTTTCACTCAATAATATTAGTCGACCATCCGGTGCATCGACTGTGTCGAACTCTACCATGGGCTATAAACGATTTTTAATGGCATACAATAGAGCTAAAGAAAACAAATGAACTAAAGTTACTCCGAATAACAGAAAAAAAAACTATTATTATCATATGATAAATATTGTCATCGGAAGGTTCATTCGTACAAACTGGGTTCCTCTCGCTTACATAATTCATTTTAATGTATATAAATGTATATATTTTTTTTCGTTCAGATTTCGGACGCGAGGCGGTATAAATGAAGATCAGTCATAATGTGAAGCCACAAACTGTATTGTGACAATTAAAGTGTAGCAGTTCTGTGAATTATTTCGTTCATTTATTTTTTTTTCTCTTATAGCAGCACAGTTTTTAAAAATTTGTGACATGTACTGATCGTTTAAAATGCCATTAGATATGATCATTTTCCTTTTCTTGTTTAAATATGTATAAATCAACACCATGCCAATATTTCTCTACTTTTTCATCCGCGATTCAATTTCCATATCAAGAGTATATGTGAATTTACAATAATAGTCTCGAATGAAAAATTGAATGGTTGAAAAGTGAAGAATATTGTTTACCGGTGATTGCCGATAATCGGCTAGATCTTAGTTGAACTATCCCAAAAATCAACTCTGAGAATAACTATCGATTGCGCGGTTTCCTGTTCGGAATTTCATTTCCATCTTCTCGAAAAATTTGATGGCATTTTAAAATCAATAATGAGATGTGAAAAAATGTCGAGAGCTGTAGCAATGAACGAAATTGCCTTCACACACATGCGCACGCTCATACATCCATACATACATGCATACAGATTATCCTTTTCTTTTTTAATCACACTCTTAATTATTATAAATCTATATCCTACTTACGCAGGTAAGGAGAGCCTACAAATCACACATTATCCTGTTATACATCTTGCAAAACTTGTTGTTGTGGTACCAACTCTTCGAAAGCGACATGCTCAGCGTAACCACGAGCTATCAACTCATGAGCAGCGGATATGACCTGAAACGATTGATAGAAAAAAATTCATTATGAAATTTTGGGCGGCTGGATAAAGCGCATGATTGTTCAAGATGTGTGTTTTACTCACTCCATGTTTCGGTACATTAACATATAGGCTGATATAAACTGATGTATCAATATATCCCTCTATTTGGGCTTGTCCAACACTTCCTGAACATATTTGCCTTAAAACTTCATATGCCTCTGGTAGCCATTCACCTACGAACATTAGAATTGGAATTACAAAGAGGAAAAGACAAACCATGAATTAGTGTAATAGAACAAGGAAAAATAGATGTGAAAAATAATTTGTTGGTTTTATATGACATGCAATTTCCTGCTCTGAAAGATAAGTTTACTCACCACCCACTGGTTTAATATTGGATAGTGATACTTCGATCGCTTGGAAAGGCAATGTAAGGTAATCTGATCTTATTTTCCGCATTTCAGAATTACTAAATGTCCAAAATCCACCATGATCAACTAAACGCACTATATTCTCTAATCCATTCGGATCTGCCTCCTCAACGTATGCTCTCACCCATTTGTCGTAACATTTTGCAACGACAATCATTCCCTCTGTAAAAAATTAGAACAGAATAATTATTAAACAATCTGATTACGCAATTAATGTCATAAACTCTATTACATTTCCTATTAATTTTCTAACATAATATTGCGTTTAAATTTTTCATATGTTTTCTAATACTTACTAGTCAGTTGATCTGGCACTGCTGGTGATTCTTTAGTATTATAAAAATGTGTCATGTTGTAATCAAGTAACCTTAATGCCGGATACGTTGGGTGTGTGGGAATTTGTATAAATATACGATCCGGTTGTAATATATGACAAACTAAAACATCATTATTAACACCCTCAATTAAATGTAGTTGCATTAAGTCAGTTATCCATGATATTTCTTCTGGGTTAGTTGTGATATTAACTTGTTCAAGAGTTAATTCTGGATATCTTTTCTCTGGAAACTTTTGTCTGATAAATTGCAATGCTAAATTGATCCCTTCTGATGATCCTTCAATTATGCATAATTTCAATTGATTTACGGTCGGATGACGATTCACTGTAACTGTCACTGATGCTCTTGAATTGATAGCTTGAATACCCGCCCCATGTTTTCCAATTAATTTACCAACAAAAATTTGTGGAATTTCGAATTCATATCTAATTTTATTCGTTTTTGACAATTTCCCATTTATGCTGCCACCTGTAAAAACAAAATTGAAAAAGTTCAGCAACTAGAAAATTTTAATCTGTTGTACAAATTGCAGGACGAAGACGTTCGCTTGACAGAAGAAAAGCGATTATGGAATGTTTTTCTTTGAAAACATTGAAAAGGATGCAGATTGGAAATGGCGTTTTAATTTCTTACCTTTGCCACTATCGGTGCTACCTTCGCTCCTGATTTCATCATTGACACTCCCATCCAACACACCAGACACTGGGCTATGATTAGCAGAATCTCGCTCCGAAATAGCTTGACCTTGTCTTTTGCTTTCATCAACAGTGACATCATCAGTTGATGGTTTTTCACTGCAGGTTTCAATGCTCACTGAACGCGAACGTGCTTGTTTACTGCTATTAACATCATCATTGTTAACGACACAGGTTAATTTTTCCTCCTCAATATGTTCATCGTCATTGATATTCTGCAAGAGTGCTGGTGGCGCTTTGCTTCGTGTCATTAAATCAAAACTTGAGGATCTTGGGTTACTGCCTAATACAACGCCCTTCGAATTCATCAAATGTTCATCAACATCTTTGTACCAAGCGTTGTCATCCGAAGAAGTATTTCCCGATTTCATTGACATCGGTTGTGAATTTGACTTCTTCATTGGTATATCCAAACTTTCGCTAACTTTTCTCGGACTACAAACACCGGTTTCAGGAATGGCTGATCGATTCATATTGTTCAGGTTTGTGAATGATTCATCAATGTGAATGCCCGAATCGTACAGATTTATGTTGGCACTATTACGTTGACTGCTAATTTCACGATTGGTTTCAATGTTATTTTGTGCTTTGTCGATTTTTTTTGATGGTCCACCTGGGTCAACTCGATCTACGCGACGACGTTTGTACCAGAATAGCCCGACGATAAGGGCGAATGCAGGAAAAGTCCACTTCACTAGTTGAATAGTTCTGGCCGACATGATTGAAGTCCAGAGCTGCTGTTTTTGACCAAATGTTCAACAAACTGAAACAAAAAATATCGAAAATTTATTTTCTGAATAATATTTGCTAATAGAATTTTATAAATAGAAACATAACAGGAGTTCTATAAAAATTTGTAAACTGTATTTTCAGCATTCTCTGGTATTTAAAAGCGAGGAATATGTTTTGGCTTTATGGCATGAAACGCATTCCGCATTTCATGTTGATTTCATATGAGCTGGCTAAACAATTATCCTTATCGCCAAGCTATTTTTTCACACAATATGTGGCACTGAAGCAGTTCTTCAACAATTTTAAACGTCGTGAAAGTTACATCAATCACAAAACATTGTAGGAAAATTAAAAAGTAAAGAAGGCCCGCGACAAATAGTTCATATATAATTCCGTCGATTGGTTCAATTGAAGAAGAATTATGTCTCAATAACGAATATAGTTGATTAATACGGAAATAATGGAAAATATGTTTTGACAATCGGCGCTCACGAGGGAACACGACGTTCGGGTTTGACGTCGATCACGATGATAAGAATGATCTGAATTCATGATTGTCCATATCGCAAATAACATGGGACTATGAATTTTTAATTCAAGAACTCGTCATCGTTGAAGTATGAAAAGAAAAATTATCAAAACATCATATTATTTTACTGAATTCGTCAATATGGTGTTATGATTGCTTTGTTTATTTGATTTTGTTTGCACTGTTTTAGCAAACCCAGAAAATACAGCTTTGTATGCACAATGCAATTGAAATGAGAATAATCGTCTGAACTATGTGTATTTTCATACCAATAAAAAATGTTATGCTACACATTTCGTTGCCACGTGCGCGATCATGAATTACTTTTGATACACTAGTGAGGTTGAGTTACGAGGAGAATGCCAACATTCAGGAGCAAAAATCTCGTTGAACTTTCACAAGATTCTCGTACCTTCAAGTGCGCGGCTACTGACCGGTTTTTCGCATGGACCGTTTAATATTTGCAATTACGTTTGCGCGTGCGAGCGGAAGTTAAGTTTAAACGTTATATCGCTCAAAGCCATATGAAATTGTCGTGACTTATTGCTTATAACCAATCGAACACGATTAATTGCATTGGCCTCTGCACTATAAATTCCTGTTCGCATGAATTGATACAATGATTCTCAAATAAATTTCTACATTTCATTTTCGTCTCATCAACCAATTAATTTTCTCAATATTTAATCTATCGCACATATAAATGATAAGCCAATTTTTAGTTCAAGTGTGAATATTGTGTCGAATGATTTATTGAATACAATAAAAAGAAAGAAAAAAAATTTACTTCTAATGAAAATTATTAATAAACAAAGTTTTTATTAATCCAAATGAAAAAAAGTTTTCCAGTTCAACTCACCAAACTATTGATAGCCATATTTAAAAACGTTGCGATTTAACGATGCAATAAGAATTAGTACGTTGGATACACAATATTGTCCAATAGGTGTAACTCTTAGGTACAGAAATTATAAAGACAATACAAAAGGAAGAACGGCACACTTGAAGAAAAATGAATAATACACACATTCATACGATTCAGAAACTATAACGAATTCACAATTAATTAAATACAACGTACACAATTTATTTAGCGGCAATTTGAGAATTCTCGACTCCTCAAAATAGAACAAACGTTCGACACCGCAGTCAACATGAAACTGCGTGGAACTGCCACGAGGGAGGCAATTATGAAATCGGTGTTGTAGCAGCAGCAGCAGCAGTAATGTAATGTACGCAGTCGCAGTCCGACGACTTGACACCAGAATTTTTGAAATGCGTCAGTGGCCAACCATTAAAGGTTTCGAGAAACCGAACGTTCTCGACGACGAGGGTAATGACATCGTAAATTCATTACAGATAGCCCTAAATGATTATTAACAAGTTTCAATTATATTCGCTTTGAGAAACCCTGGACAATCATTAGCGACAATATTTGACCGATCATTTCTATCAATCTGTTATTCATTGCTGTCGCCAGTTGCACGAATGAATAATGAACAAAATTATCATAATATATTCACCGAATTATTTTGTGGTTCGATAGTTGAAACTTGGTAAGTATAAATCCTATCACAATTATCAACTACAGAATTTGAAGATAGAATATCAATTAGTAACAATAATCAAAATTGAAATGGACGAACAGTTGAATGGAATGAACTTTAGTTTATCCAAATATTCATTCTCTGAATTGGAATAACAAATAGTTCAATCGTTAATTCTTTTGTTTATAGCAATATTGATTATAACAATAAAATTATGCGAGAAAATTATTTTATTGAAGTGTATATGAATTTAAGAACGGTAAAATGAACGGAGCGTAAATAAGTTAGTTGATATCAGTTATATATGAGACGTGAATAATCTAGTTGCCCAAAGATTGTTATGTAGCGATACGAAGGTGACGTGAAGGTACGGGTGGTTCAATGTGCGCCTGGAATGTTCGACTATTGACCAGTAGAGTAACCACAAAATGACGAGGGGCTGTGGAAAATATAAGAGAAAGGTACGAGACGAAAGATTGGAATGAAATTCATGAGAAAAAAAAATGAGATTGAAGAAGGAAAGTCTGAGACAGGTATTGGTAGGAAAATACTATCACATTCTACACTCAGACATGTCCTGCTGTGACATTAAATATTTATTCAATCCCAAAAACCATTAAGCAGTTAATTATCATTAGCTCATAAGCTCTGTTGTATTCAATTTAAATTGTACATTGTTATTCGATTGTTACAAAATGGTACTTAGAAAATAATGAGATTTAATTGCTGTCATCGCTATCATGTGTATTGATGAATAAAATTTATCGCACAGGCTTTAGTATGATGGCTGTAAAATGTTATATTGAATCAGACAAATAATTAATTAATCAGAATCAGTAATATGAAAATTAGTTTCAGAATTTGCAAACTTCTCGTAATCGTTTTCCTATTGACTTGTCCATAATAAAAAATTTTTAACTCAGTATTCAATTTGAAAAAATACTCTTCTGATTATTGTTCGATGATAACACTATCTCAAATTTCATTCATATGTATCTCTAATATATTAGTAGAATTTGGAACAGTAATTTTTGTAGACATGTTGTCAGATGGCGACGTGAATATCAAGAGTTTCAAAACTAGCAGAACAATGTGAAATTCTATATTTCAAACAATTAGTATATTTCGTTTCTGCAATTGGATTTCTCTAGTAAAAATCGTGATAACCTTTTACACGATTTTTTGTATGTTGATTAAATTTAAATCCAAGAAATAATATTTTACAGAACTTGTAATTCATTCACGACCTTTCAAGTGATGTTAGAATTACGTTGAAGTTTAGAATTTGTTGCTTTGCTGATTGAAACTATGAATAGATATTAGGAATTATATGAGAAACTATACAAAAATTATTCGAATTTATTCCGTGATCGAAACGACATTTGAGAATGAAGGAATGTGTTATTTTTATTTTGGCAGCCCTGATGTATGAGATAATATTTTTTTTTACTTTCACCTAACTTGACATTGTAGTTAAAGGCCACTGGATTCAGTTCCTCCAGTGTACAAAG
Organism: Meteorus cinctellus; assembly: GCA_030523045.1. Taxonomy (NCBI): domain Eukaryota; kingdom Metazoa; phylum Arthropoda; class Insecta; order Hymenoptera; family Braconidae; genus Meteorus; species Meteorus cinctellus. The sequence continues at coordinate 55,282 of JAPYZF010000381.1, forward strand.
ACCTCATGTCGTAAATATTCATGTTCACAGTTTGATTGAGACCGCGCTTATACACATAAAGAGGATTTCATGAAGGCGGATATATTTTATGAGATAAAATTTGAGTCGAATTCGAAATAGCAATTGAAGAACGAAATATGTGTAAGTGTGTGTGCATACATATGTTTAGAGAACAAAAATTAAATCCCGGAATTTATCTATTGCCAGAGATCAATATTTGTTCATATTTTTCCTCACGAGACTTTATCTCACGTAATTAATCAGGATACACTTGTTGATAAAGATATAGTAGAGGTCATGGTTTTCCTCACATCAAAAATAATATTTGGCCTATTTTGAACTATGAATTACTCTGGTAAATATTTCATTCATAAGTCGACATGGTTATCACCATGATCATTATCACGAATATGATTATTTTACTTTTCCAAACATGTACCACGATATGTGGGAAATGTAAACATATTTTCGTTGTCGATTATTCAATTGTCTTATGACAATCATCTTCAAGTTTATATTTATTTGTTGGATACGCAAAGTTATTTTTATTCTGAAAATGGCGAGACCATTAACGTTTCATTGTTGCTTTTCCGTGTCTAATAAAAATCAAGGTCAAATGATATGAGTAATAACTATTTGGTATGTATTTCTAACAGAATTTGCCATTCGTTTTTCTTTTTTTTTTTTTTCATTTTCCCTTCTGAATGTGTTTCGGTAAATTTTATCTGTTCAGTTTGCTGAAAGCTCCATCGATCAAATTATGATATTCAAATCAACCTGTAACATTTCTATATTCTTTTCATGGAAATTTTCGCTCGAAAAGAGAACTTTGAAAGGTGCAGAATTGTCTTCAGGGTTGATTAAGATAAGACATCAAATAATTCCTGAGAATCCAAATTACGTTGACCCTTCAATCCAAATTTAAAGTGGCATTTGTGAAGAAATATAATAAAATGATGAATAATTATTTAGGCAAAATTTAGGCATAGGAGAGAAGTCTAATTGCTTATTAAGCCCTGTAAGTAATCGAAAAGGTCGATGACTCAGGTAAGTTATCTTACAATCAACTCTGTATGGTAAAATCTCATTTTCACAAACGAAGAAAAGAAAGATAATCGTATCATCTTCGTAATCCAACTGATCAATATTAAAACGAAAATACTCGATCAAAATCAACAAGATATCACTAAAATTTCTGCTAATTCTTGAACACCTCATATTGCATATCGTGCACAAAATACAGAAAAGAACGCAATGTAATTCGTGGCGATAATACGCACATGCAAAACCGGCCAATCATCGGAATGCAGTCCCAACTCGCGATGGGTATCCTATTTCCAGATGTTCATAATTCCCGTCTCAAACTCTTCCTTATTTACCTATCTATGAATCATCCTGGTAAACGCAAAAAAAAAGTCACGATTCATTCATCAAGAAAAATCAAAGTTAAATCTTCCAGATGCAAAAAATTATGATGCCAATTGAAATAATTAACAATGATAAATTCTCAATGCATTTATAATTTTGTAAATTACATCTGGTGAATTGAATTCAACGTGTTGCGTTTTGTTAGCTCAACTGCGTCCATATTGTTCAAGAGCGAAGTAAATTCTGTATATATATATATATATATATACACACACACAGATGCAGATGTATAAATATGTCTGTGGAGCCTCTGCGGCGTGCCGGATAATTTCATTTGCACAAATATACACACACGAAAAATTCGACATACGATCAAGAGTTAACAACTACTCGACATAATATTAAATATTGATGATAAAATGAATGAAAAAATATTTAGTAAATTAAATGGAATGTAAATGAGCGGCATTAATTGTAAAAAAAAGAAAGCCGCGTTGAGTGATGTTGAGTAGCACGAGGGCGGCTTGTGATAATTGTTGCAAGTAAAAACCAAATGGAAGAAAAAAAACGCCGATTGCTGTACTTACCAATTAGTTGAGAGTCAAATGCCGTTTTATCACGATATTATTGTGATATGGATACTTGTTGTACAATAGAACACAATATTTAGCTGATATTGAATTGAATTTTTACGTATTTCCACGTGAACACAATGTTTTTTCTTGCTCTCCACGCAGGGCAATATGGCGATGAACAGTTCTTGTATATATGTTCATCCGTGTGGAATTCTGAAGGGAATTTCGGTAAGAACAACTGTGGCGCCCTCAGCGGATTTTTCTGTTGTATTTTTGGGGATGCCTCACTTATTCGATGATGATTCTCTATTGGTGGATTTTTTCGATATTATAATGATGAACTTCTCCTCCATTGTGAATGCACTGGAAACCAATTGGAATTCCAGGATTAGCGCGCGAAATTTGAACGAGAGAATAATTGCCCATATGTGCGGAAGATAAAGGTGAAGCGATGGATTTTTTAATTTTAATATTGAATTTAATGTTGATGACGATGTCATTTCTCAAATTCTATATTTGGGGCAATTTAGTTTGTTGAATAAGTTCAGATGAGTATTGGGCGCCAAATTTAAAAATATGGAATGGTTGAGATGGGAAATACGATGAAATCAATTCAATATGGGTAAAAAAATCTTTATACCAATAAATAAATGAGAGAAGATGAATTTGGAAGATTATGAATGAAACCAACCACTCAAAGACAATAATCATACAAATATTCATTAGTGAATAGAAGATTTCCATACATGGGCGAGAGAGGTAGGAAGTTAGCTGCATAGCAATTCTCGTTGCGCCATACAATCATTGGGTGGTGACTATTTGAACTAAAATTTGCGATACACCAACGGATTGAACTGCAGCGATTGCAGCTCATTGCGAATGTTTGAAGTTAGCCGGGGTCCTCTTTCATTTGTCTCAGGCTTCGTTGCTGCGAACAGGTAAAAATTTCAAGCAATTATTTATTGCTCATATTAAATTGTTCTATAAATGAAAAACGGTTGTATATAATACGTTATAGTTACACGACACTCATCATTTTCAATTTCACAATTCACAATATCAACGAAATAGTCGTTAGCGTCATTTGTACGAAATTTTTCAAACACGCATTACATGTATGTCTATATCGTACGAGAATCATGAAATCCGAACGATATCTGAATATCAGTCCAACCAGTCGTCCTCCCAATTTACTATTCAATATAATTACCAAAATAAACTTGAGTCGGAATAGTGAACAGACACGAAGTCGAGTCCTCCTCGAATCGTTAAGTAAGCACAAAAATTTCAACCAATAATTAAATACAATTTCGATCGAATCAGTACAAAATTATTTCAATTCTATTTGCAACATCCTGAAAAATCAGTTAATTCATTCCCCGACATTTCCTCTCTACATCAAATCTTGTAAATAATAATTATAATTTGTATAATATCCTTCACCCTGCACATATTAACAACTAAAAGAATTTTCAATCTACATAAAAGGCATTCATATTCAATAAATAATTCTATATATATATATATATATATCCCAATAATGTTGAAATCATCATTATAGACATATATACATATGTACTTATTGTCAGTCGGTAATTTCACTTTACTCTGAACTTCAGATGTTATCATCCTTACCGGTGGAAAAGCGCGCGAATGTTTTTGGGGCGATTGGACGGAAAGAGTCACAAAGATGGCCGCATAGCGTGGTGGTGCACCTGTCCTGACAGCACGTGTTACAGCTGTGCGCCGAATTCATCCATCGAAAAAGTGAGTAATATTGTGTTTTAACCATTGTTTACTTCGATGTAATGAGTTTCACTGCGTTTAATCACCTGAGTGAGATGGAATGATGATATAAATCACTTTGTGTACGTTTGTGTGTGCCCGAAACCGCCATTATAACCCCATGCTGCAATTTTATCGTGTTTTCTATCTCCCTTTCGTTATATACACGTGTTGCACACTGTTGCTTCGACAACAATTTGTAGTTCAATGCCAATTTATAATCATTCGGGTACAAATTATGATGTCATCATTTATATTGACCTGGTTCACGATATAATGGTAATTTATTGTTCGGTGGTACTGTTATTGTGCTGGACGACATAATAATAATGAAAATGGATCTGTGTTTACTCCATTTCATTATTTTTGGCGCCGAATTGTGAATTATTTCGATTTTGCTCTATTTGTTGTGGAATTATTGCAAGTGATAGTGAATATGTGAAAATATTTTCGTGCTGCTGATAATTAGGGTTTTTTTTCCTTCTGGTCATTACTATCAGACGATGTTAGAACGAAGGAAAAACGTAGAGTTGTATATATGTCAGTAGAACTTCATCCAATTCAGAGTTCTGCTGATGTTTTGTTTTTTCGTTCAGGCGTTTGGAAATAAAATTTGAATATATTAATTGATCTTCTTCTGGGAAAATGGAAGAATGAGAATTAACACAAAACTAAATAAATTCCAAATTCATGTAATAGTAAAATTGTTTTTTTATTATCATTTCTTAACATTATTATTAAAAAATTCAATAATCATCTCTTACGACCATCTTTGTTCTTTTTTAACTGTAAATATCACAGGTACACGTTACTGTATATCACAAGATCCTCTACTCGGTCATTTTTTTTCATCTATTCGTGATTTTTTTTTCATGAAAATGACGATTACAATTTAAAGGATCTAATGATCTGACATTCTGTATGTAAACAAAAACAATCATTGTGTCACAATAGAGACCGAGACGAGGTGAAAAATAATAAGTTTTTCACGTAAATAATGAGAAAAAAAAAGAAGTCAAAAGTTAACATTGCACACTTTCAGTTACATATCATCTAAGTTTACAAATCATTTGTTACGATGATGTAAAAATTGTCAATCAAAAGATTAAAAAGAAGAAAAAAATGAGCCCATCAATAGCTATATGAAGTAAATAATGGAAGAAATAAAAAAAATTGAAGGAACAAAAAAGAAGACAGAAGTGTCTCAACTCTGGCTCACAGAGTAAATTAATTAAAGCTTCAGCCACTTGGCATTAGACACATTGAAGTGGCCTTGTGTTATATCGAGATCGGGAGTGTCTTAACCTCTCCTAAAATGTTATTATCATCCTACTATATATGTATATATAGATATATATATATATATAGATACATAGTATTTGTCATCCCCTTGGCATTTCTTCTCATTGCCGATGAACAATTTGAGCAACTCGAGGTGTCTTATATTTAAAAATACATATGCATGTATGCATTTATGGACATACATACATATATAGTTTCTAAAGAACTATTGTGTTCATGTTGTAGTTATAGTCTTTCGTAGATGCGTTCTCAATATCATGAATTAAAATTGTTGATATTGAGAATTTTGATTAAACGATTCATCTATCTCTTCATCTGCCAATCTCCAACGTTTCTCAAATATATATTTAAATCTGTACATTCATAATTATTGTTTGAATGCTCGTCAAATCACAGTCCATGTCTCTCCACCACTTTCTATTCGTTATTATTATCATATTTTATCTTTTCTCTCCGTCATAGAATGATGACAAATGGAATTCAATTGAAGTGTCTCGTAGTTATTGCCATTTGATTCATTGTTAAACTCGCAACATGTCAACTCTTCTTAATTGATGAGAAGAGAAAAATTTGGCAAACTTCCTCACACGAATCGAGTTCATTGATTGTCCCCGGTTCAATTCTTCTATTTATTTATTTCGTTGGTGTTTCTTTTGTTGTTTATTATGAGGAATTTTTTTCTTCGAAATCTTCACCACGGTCTCCATACAGATTCACTTGGTTTTGCGACTTGCAACAGACCTTGATGTGTTTGTGGGGCAATTGTGGTTTCAACTTCACTACGGACTGCTGATGGTGACGGTTGACTTGACGCTGGTGTTAATGGCATTGAATATTCATCAGAACTTGATAATTCACTACCTGATGGTGATGGTTGTGGTGCAGCGACATGAATTGTTAATGGTCCAGTCTTGTCCATTGAATTGAGTTTATGTCCAAGGTGTGTCATTAATTTTGTTCCTAATGCAACATCAACGCCTGGTGTTGCCGCAAGGCACCGGCTCACTTCATTAGCACAATGTGTATATCCAGCACGAAAACGATCAGCGTCAATCACTGGATTCGCTGATAGACGTTGTTGACGTTGTAATTTGTGTAAATGACGTACAGTCAATTCAAGAATGTCAGCTTTCTCGAGTTTTGCTACGTTCTCGCCGTCGCCCGCCAATGCTGTTACCATCAAATCTTTTAACTCGTCCAAGCAACGATTTATTCGTGCTCTGCGTTTACGTTCAAGCATTGGTTTCATAACCTGCAATGAAAAAAAATCATAAATATTAATTATTGTTCTCAATTGTTTCATCTTTTTCTTCTATCAAATTTAATTTGTTTCCAATAAGTGCAAATTTTATGATTGAAATTAATGTTTCTAAAAATCGAATCTTGTGATTCCATGAAAAATTTAATTTTGTCATTGTGATATTTCTTGTTTGAATTTAAAACTGCAGTGTTGATAATATCATTTGATATTTACCTTTCTGTATTGATAAGTTCGCGATATCGGTTGCTCTTGTCCATCGACAATCATCATTTGCTCGTGCATCTGCATCTTTTCAATTATTTTTTACAAAATAATATAATTGAACAAGAAATCTTGGTTGAAGTAAATCCTCAAAGTAGGCAGCAACTGCGTCAATGAGTGAATAGGAACAGTAGTAACAATACTACCAGTGCAACTATCTCTCAATATCTTCACTATTCGTACTTAGTTGATGACGATGATGAAATAATTATCACACACCGTTCACCAATTCGCAGAATCACAAACAAATTCACTGGTTATACCGAATAAAATGTGAGTATATCCACGTATATATTCAATTTACGAATATTTGTCAATGAAGTGTTAAAGAAATTGAATTTCTCATATGTTTATTTCGTTCGTGTGTGCGTGTTTCAATGTACGAAATGTTATGAAACACGTACGAGGCGCACCATACAAGCGTCAATGTGAAAATGTGATGTTGCCGGTGGTTTGATGGTGCTTATATATCCACTGCTTGATCTAATGTTGTGGTGGGAGCAATGGTGGTGGGATAAAGTGGGGAGAAAACCACTGGGGCCCCGGCGATGGGGGACGGACCTTCCGTGGGAACGCGCCGTGGAGCTTGGTTCCCAAGCAAGCACACCACCTGTAAGCGGCAGCTGCCAGACACGCGCCCACACCAAGCCATCGTCACTCTTCGTCTTTTCTCTCTTTAATGCACGCAAACTCTTATTCATTGTTTCTCTCATTTCATACTTCGCTCGTTCTGTCGCGGCACTCTCCGCCGCACGAGGAGAAGAGTATATAGTAGTACATATATATATATATATATATATATATATGCCCGACTTGTCTCAAGTCTCCAGTTCTTACTTTAGCTCTTCTTCTTATTCTCTCCCACCTCAACGCCTGTTCATCGCTAGATCGAAACTTATATCTTTGTCGCTCCTTGTCCGGCTTATGTGTCTTTACGGTCATTGCGAACGAGTTTCTCTGGTCTCTTCTATTTCTATTTCTTTTTGTTTTCTTCCCCCTTCGTTTTATTCTTATCTGCTTCTCACTCGATCTCGTTTCCGTTTTCTGCGTGACTTTTAGTCTACTCGCAACGCTACGTCTCTGACGGTGCAATTTCTTTATTTATTCTATTGTTTCTCCTTCGTTAGCTACTGGAAAAAATTTTTTTTCAATAGTGCTATATATTTTGTTCAAGATGAGCCTTTTTTTTATAGATATATGATAGTTTAGAAACGACTAATTTTACAGTGGAGAAAAATGTTTCGGATTTCAAAGAGATATATTACCTTTATATTGGAATTATTCATACATGTTTTTGCTATTTAGACGGGATGTGTATGAATATATTCTATAAATTCCTATTCAAATTCATACATATTACATTCACAATTTGCATGTGGAATTTGAGAATATCGTGGAGTTTCGTAACAAATATATATTAACGTTCAATTGAGCTGTGAAATATTCTCGTTTGTTCACTTGCCTCAGAATTAATTAACCCTCAATCGAAATAATTCCATCAAATCTAAATTATTTATACAATACTGCTATTAATGAAATAATTTTGCAATTCACATGCACAGTTGAGCAAAAAAAACCAGACGAAAAAATATTAGTAAAGTATTGATCTACTCTAATGGAAACTAACATTCTAAATATAATTCGTTTCATACGATAAATTGAAAAAAAAAAATATAATCCCTCTAAATTAAATGCATTACATTTAATCTAAATAATTTATTTTCTACATTAGAACATTACCTCCAATGTGCACGTCTACTTATCGTTTCGTACTTCCACCTCTTTTCCACTTATGTTACATAGGTACATGCCTTGCACAGTGCACAACCATATTAAATTATTTCTCGTCTCATTTTCTCAATATCTTCCTTTCGCTTCTACATCCTCAGTTCACTATATAATAAAACGTGTTCTCTCTTTTACTTGTACTGGTCTTCATAGCTCTGGGCTCACGTTGAGCGTGTGCTAGGCACAAGTCAGTAAGTCTTTCCCCTCTGCTCCTCATTCCTTTAGTACATAGATGTATAAAAGTACCTCGTGCCTCTACTGCTCTCGCGTGATTGCTATTACCCTTTGGCTCGAGCGCGTACTATGTTGAATTACTTGAATTTATATATACATCTGCCAGTAGATGTATATATTTTATATAGAATATACATATATATATGCGTGTGTACATGAATTTTTTTTCTCTCGCTTGATCGTTCAGTTGAGTAGGCTCATGCAGAGGATGAGCGGTCATGCGATCGGCTCGTTGCGCGATTAATCATTACAGTCTATGAAAGTAGAGGCGCCTAATGACCACACGAGAGGTGAAAGAGTCGCGTGATTGTATACGAGAATGGATGGTGTTTATTTTTTTTTTTTGATGAGTGTGTATGTGTGTAGAGAGAAAGATCATGCCCAAGGATTTGCTCGTTTTATATTTATTCATTAGTTTTATATCTATATAAATGTGTATATTCTTGCACTTGTACTCGTGTGGTATCGATTGTGTTGCACTTGGTCGAGTATATTAAATCCTTGACCAACGTAATTATGTTTGTTGTGTATATTAAGTATGGCATTGGATAGATGGATATATTTGTTGTTGATTGTAATTGAAATTGAAATTCATTCATTGGTTGAGTGTGCAGAGAATTATTGGAATTGATGGGAGACTTTATCCAACGTAGAGTAAAGAAGAAAGTTGGGTATTTATTTGTTATGTGATTATTGGCGTTGATTTTATGGGAAATTGAATTAAAACTGTTCACATGTATTTGTACAGCGGAAGTTAATTTTGTTTTGGTAATGATAAATATTGACGCATTTATGCAACTGCATTACAATACAATACAGTACAATACAAAAGAAAAAGGTTTCTATGTTCAAAAATTATTTCACATAATTTCTCCATCATTCTAAATATATTCAACCACTGTCGAACAATTTAGCCAACCTCACCAACTCTATTTCTCCCCAACGACATCCAATGATGAAAGATACATTCAAAAAAGCCGAATTTCTACCAAAAAATAAGAAACAAAAATGGATTTTTTTTCATCACTTCTCCGTGCATGAAATAATCTTGACTCCTGGGAAGACGACTGGGCAACGATCTCAGATGTTTAACGTTCCCTCACTCAACACAAACACAAACACAAACTCACATATATATATTTTTGCCGTTAAGACACACGCATATTATACTCAGTAAATCGCGCGCCCAAGAACTGCTCAGCTTCTCGGGGAAATTACGCATCCTTCGCTCGCTCGACCTGTCTGGTCATTTTTTCTTTTATTTCATTTTTCTCTCTCCCTCTCACTCCTTCCCCCTGATCTCTTTTAACATATTTTTTATTACCCCTTTTTTTTTTCTCAATCTCTCTGCTTTATTCTCCAGTATTTTTTATCCTTTACCTGCCCATTTTTTTCCTTTTCATATATATATATACATTATGACTCGTCTTCCTCTATGGCCTCCGTTCATTTAGCCCCGACAACGGGGCACTTAACCATCGTTCGCGCCAAATAATTATACGCATTCTACTTTGCCGCCACATATATAACCATATATAAACACGTATACATTCACGCTACACTCATCTCTACCATATCACGAATGCATCGCACGATTGCTACCGCTCTTTACTTATATACTCGTCTTTGCCTGTTTAGTTTACGACGCAAAAGTGTACACCTTATATTCGCCTGATGATTTGCCTTCACATGAATTGCTCGTATCTATAAACACACACATACACACATAGATACACAAAATATATATGCTTAGATACCATTAACAATAAGAAATAGGAAGCGGAGAAAAAAAAAATAATGATATAATGAACGATATGCATGCGCCATCTAATAATAAAGGCTTGCAAGTCTACAACTACCGTGACAAAAAATTGTAATTTATTCTTCCGCCTCGAGAATTAATCTCAATACGGAATATATATATTCATTATATGAACCATGAAGAAGCTTTTGAAATTTATTATTATCTGCTCGTGAAAATGAATAAATCGATGAAGAATGTGGGTTCATTAAAACGATACAGTTGAATTTATATAGATATGAAAGTGAGTGGATAAAGAAAAAAAGGGCAGTGGGCGATGGAGCATCAGAGTCAATTTGTGCGCACGTGCGCGTTAGTCTATCGCTGCTAAGAATGCATTTGCTGAAATGAGTACAACACAATCAGAAAGCTTTGATATGTCCGAATATATGTATGTGGATACGATGAAGAGAATGAAGAATTGTTTGTGGGGGAAGAGAGAGTAAGGGAGTTGTATGGAAAAAAAAGCACTCGTGGGGACATTTGATGCCGCGAGCGCATGCCACGTGTATATTAGGTTTAAGGGGTGTCCGGTGGGACACGCGTTAGCGATAAAAGTGTAGATGTTATGTGTGGAGTGTATGAGTGGAGAAAAAATTATTCGAAGCGGGGAAATATGATTTTGGTTGAAGTTGATGAATAATTATTTCAAAAAAAATTATTTGGATTAATATTTCTTCTTTTCAATTGAGAAATACAACAAGGGAAAGGATTATTTGTATTTTTTTTTATACTTATATTATTTAGTGATGAAAAAAATTGAGTATTGAACTGTGTTGTCGTTTGGATAATTTAGAAATTTATATTTCCACAGTAGAAATGTTTCGATAAGAGAAACTACCCTCAAACTTTATTCGAATCATTATTAACATTTTTTTTTTGTGTATCTGCCCCCAAAATCTTGCTTTTATACACTCTTATATGTATACACACGAATGTATCCTGTGATTATTGCAAGATGAGGGTACAAGGGCGAAGTTTTGATGCACGTGGCGGTTCCATAGCGTAGGGTCAGCACGTGCCACTTGGATTACGTCGCGGTATAATCGAACGGAAGGAAATGTGACTCAAGCCCGTGTTGTAGCTTATCTCTACGCACATATATATGTGTGCATGTAATATTTTTTCTTCTCTTGGTATTGCTGTACAGATAGGTGAAATGTATTATAGGGAAAAAAGAGATAATATAACTTGTATTACGCGTGTCATGAATTATTTATGTATGGAAAATGTTTGAATGTATATAAAAAGTATATATGTATGTATATATATATTGGTGTAATAATTCATTTGAGGTGGAAATAAAGTCCCGGTGTAAAATGATCAATCATTTATGTATATGCGAGTGGATATACAGAAGGAATTACTGCGTAATTAAGAAGAGTAATGAGAAATACATTTATTTTAATTTTGATTTAATTGAGTGTTAAGAGGAATATTGAAATTTTAGCAATTGGATGAGTGGTTTGGACATTTTTCTTCCTTTTATCGTGAAATGGTTAATCGAATACTTAAATGAAATCTTCAGGTTGATTTATGAAAGCCATTGGCTGTTATAAATTGAAAGTTGAACTTAAATGGAATGAAGTAATTTTTCGTTTTCGCACAATTCAAATATATTTTAGGTTTTAATATTCACTATTGAATATAGACGGATGAATAAATGGTCGAAACTTATTTATTCAGACTGCGAAGAATATCTATATGAAAGTTATAATTCCTGTTTGTATTAGTCAAAATGACACTTTTTGTAAACGAATAACAATAATTTGTCATGAGTTTACGATAATGAAGTGCAAAAATATTCGTATTTATCGTATCATCCTGAATAATTAAAAAATATCTTAATGTTCCTAAATATTACTCTTTTTTCTTTGATAAATTTTCTCCTTTTCATATTTAAAATTCCAATTGAACTTATCATTAATAAATTTTTAACAATCTCACAAATTTTCTCATTCATCTAAAATAACTTATTTATATCTTCTCTTTTTTTTTTTTTTCTTTCGATGATATTATAATTTGCCCTCCCTATCTACTAAACGTATACTTTCCCATGTGCCCATCTCGATTGCGCATACACATTCATTCCCAGGGCGCGTGCTTCGTCGTGAGTCTTATTAGTATATCAGCTGTCCCTGAAACATATGTCACACCGTGGCTCGTGCCACGGAATCATCTCAAGCTGAACCCCCCTCTGCCCCATATCGTTGAGTTTGTTATAAACACGGGTATAATAATGTATGTGTACATCGACCTCTCCCTTCACCCTCTGCCATTTTACTATCACACAAGGGAACTTCATTCTGTCTTTCCACGCATCCCCTCAATTTTTCCTTCTCTTTTTTTTCGCTTCCTAAGCTGCTATTAGTCCCCCTGAGTTGTAACATTTCGTTCGCACGCGTCAATTTATCTACACATACATGTACACATGGTGTATTGGAATAATTATGCGGGTTTTTTCCGCGAGGGGAACACGATTGACTTGACATGCCACACGGCGACTACGAATATGAGGTGCAAAGGAGATGTACATATACATATATGTATTTCGACAATTTGATATCTGTAACAAAGGCCACATTGCGCCCGTATTTTTCGTGAGAACTAAATTTGAATGAAGCAAGGAGAATTAAATATGAAATTGGGGAATTTTGCATAATTATTTGAATATATATGAGAAGATTTTAAGCGGTTTTGTTAGGTTAGAAAGATTTTTTGATATCAATATTTATTAATGAAATTGGAGAGCAGACTGTGATACACGAGAATGTTAACGCAAATGTGAATTTCTTTTGTTAAATAAATATTGACAATTAAATATCTTCTGATTATTCCACTAAGACCAATAAACAATTTCAAATGCAAACTTTCCAATACACTGTAATTCGAAAATTATACAAGAACGACATTTTATATTTTTCATACTCTCATGTTTCCCATTGCCATTTACAAAGGCCAAAGTGTCATGAGGAAACTAAAAACAATTATTCCAACTCTACTAACAAAAGAATAAACAAAGAAGAAAGAAAAATAATGGAAAATGTTGAAACAAAAATGTTTTCATCAACTGAAATTATGAATGAATTTATATATTTTATATAAAAGATGATATATAAATTAACATAAATTAATTGGTATAAAAATTGTTTCTGACATTGCTTGCGATTATACTTGTCTGGATCAAGTGAAATGAGCGAGAATTTCAATGTATAAACAGAGTATAATTTATAAAGGAGAAATCACATCGTTATAGGTTTGAAAACGGCGTCTTTTCTTACTTTACATAGTACTTTGTGGCGTGAACTCGAGACGGCACGTGAAAGACAGAGGACAGAAGAGAGAAAGGGGGATTCAAATGACCCAGTCATCGTTTGTGCGAAGGGAAGAAGCCGACTTTACATTCTCACGGAGTCGGGTTCACCTGGTGCGATAGTAGAGAGAGTACAGGAGAGGAGGGAATTTATATGTGATATTTTTATGGGTAAAGAGAGACAGGGCAATATTAGTGCACACGTCAGCCACATTTGTATATAAATGCATTGCATTTTGTGTTCCCCTTTAAATATTTATACAGTCGTGTCCTTTTTTTCTTCGCTGCTTCGAATTCGTCTCTTATTTTTCACCCTGCTTTCATTTGCTATTTTTTTTTTCATTCAAGAACTACTCACTTGAAATCGTGTGTGGCATTGGCGCGCGCTGACTCGATCACACTTCGCACGTGCTCTTGACGTTGATTCAACCGATTTTTGTGTGTGAAAAATTTTAGTATGAGGGATTTTATGTTGGATTTATGCATGGAACAACGTTTTATGTTTGATTGGAAGAGATTTTTATTATTTATAGGAAAAATGCAGGAGAACTTAGGTATTAGAGTCGATGGCACGAAATTATGATGAATTGAAAGAATATTTGGTTTGATTTCAATAATTTTGTTTATTATCAGTTGTTTCGATGGGAAAGTATTATTTATGTATTTTGCGTTTCAGTTTGTGCATTAAGACTGTAATTAAGAGATGTCGAGTTAGAATTTTTTGAAGGCGAAGAGAGGGGAGGTGAAAAATCATGCGATAGTCACTTGAACAATAGGCAACTTTCCAATTAATGATAAAAGATATTAACTAAATGATTAAAGATGGGCGATACTGGAAATATTTGTGATTTCAGTTTGTATTTCACTTTAACTTTCTTGTGATTTTTAACTTCCCGATAGGAAGTTATTGTTTTTACCCCGAAAATAAAAAGTCGAGTTTTTCATAGATCTCGACGTTTTAAGACCTCCTGAACATAA
>JAPYZF010000382.1:0-69720 GCA_030523045.1 Meteorus cinctellus
GTTCACGCTGTTCTTTACTCTCCCATGAGTATAATAATAGGTAGAGTGGATAAAAATGGAAAATTCCCGACCCAGGCATAATTGATGGTGACTGTACTCTTGTTATGAACCTTTTACAATCATGCAGGTCCTATATTGTATACATTTGTAATCATCAGATAAATGTATTGTTGTGTTGTTTTATACAATCTCTGGTAACGTGTTTACACACTGTATGCAATAAAGCCGAAGCTACGAGTGATATAATTTGGCGTAAATTCACAAGTATACAGTAAGTCGTATGAGTACGACTGCGTGGTTGAATTCATCTCAGAGCTGCCCAAGGTACGTTACGAAGTATATTTCAAGCAATTTCGGATAGTTATTGTAGATGAATTCATTTGGTTCCTACACTCGTTACTTTTTCGTGAGTTGAATGGAGAAATTTCCCAAGCGTCGAATTATTATTTATGGAATCAGAAAAAATGATAACATTGGCAGTTATATAGAATTGTGAGACTAAATGTGTCGAGATTTACTTAACATAAACATTTCCTTTCCCGTAGTTCGTATGTCATCATGGTTATGGAAGAACAGGAAGGCCCATCTGGTTTAGCGTCAGAGTCTGTACCAGTGCCCAGGATTCATCATACTCAACTGGAACCGAATACTGCGAATATAAACGAAGAGAGAAGGAGCGAACGGAGAAGCAAACCGCGGCTCCGAAAAAAGGCACTGCATGCTCAAATTCTCAAACAAATGGAGTTTTATTTCAGTGATGCAAACTTGAGCAAAGATAGATTTTTAGGGAAATTGATAAGTGAAGATCCGTACGTTGACCTAGATGTATTTCTTCGGTGTAACAAAATTCGGAATCTTACAGAAGATAAAAGTCGAATTGTGAAAGCCCTACAGGGTTCAACAATGTTAACTGTATCAGATGATGGCAAAAGAGTTTGTCGTACAACACCGATTAATTCAAGAGATAATTGTGACGATTGCACAATTTATGTTCAGGGATTACCACCTGATGCTGACCATGAATGGTTGGACAATATTTTTTCACAATATGGCACTGTTGCTTATATATCTATGCCTCGTTATAAAACTAATCGAAAACTGAAGGGGTTTGCTTTCATAGAATTTGAAACGATAATGAGTGCTGAGGAATGCCTCAAAGCTTTTCAAGAGAGAAATTGTATTTTACCACCACATACTGATCCTAATGAACTTCTTAGCATAACTACATTCTCTGAAGATATACCACCGAACGAACTTGATAATGGAAATCTTGCACCAAAACCCATGGCTCAAGCAATTAATATAATGAAACGCTCAGCCATTTCAGAATCTGGAAGTGATTGTACAAATACTAAAAAAGCCCGATTGAATGGTAACGAAGATGAAGGCGAAGAAAATATGGTCAGCGATAATATCAAAGATATTGACACAGAAGTAGACGATTGTGAAATTGAGAATTCGGAGAACGATGTAGAGAAGAAAAAGAAGTCACGAGGACGTAAACGTAGAGGGAAATTGGAACAACCTGGAATACTTGATTTGGGACTCCATATTATGGCAAAAAAAGACTGGAAAAAGTTGAGAAATAAATATCTCCAACTGCAGAGAAGTAAAATGAAACAACTTAAGCAGCATCTTAGGAAGACTCGATGGAATCAATGGAACTCACATGATCGGAACGATAAAATGGATATAGAGGAGCCGAGTAACAAAAATGAAGTCACGAAACTTGATTCAACTCCGAAGTATACGTTTTCTCATGGTTTAATTGTCAAGATCATGTTGGATGAGCTGTGCTCCAATCCTAAAAATTTGAAGCATGAGTTCAAAGCTGAAACAGGCGTACAGTATATTGACGTTAAAGAAGGTTCGAGTTGTGCACATATCCGATTTGATGTTGCCGAAGCCGCAACTAATTTCGTTAAGAAGTATTCAGAAACAAAAACAGCGATAATTCTGCAAGGAGACGAAGAGAAACTCTACTGGGACAAAATGGCACAAGACAGAGAGGAAAAGATAGGAAAAAAAGATCGCGTTAAACAACGCGGGCGTGATAAACTGCTCAAAAAAGCTGAAAAAGAATTGGGGAAACATATAAAATTCGACGAAGTATAATTTGTTAAACCATTGCTGTTCATTTAGTCTGAAACAGAGATCGATTTCAGAATATTAAAGAAAATAATTATTATTAAAAAAAAACATACAATTTGTTATGCATATATTGTTACTGATATCAACAATATTTATGACAAATTAAACATTTCGTATTCTGAGAATAACCACATGTGTTGTCCAATGTCATTATCCATTTGTAATTCGTCTTTGATCCATGTTGATACACATTGATAATTCTGATTAGGACACCCATTACCAACGACCTCGTCCACGGCCACCACCGCCGCCTCCACCTCGTCCAAATCCTCCGCCACCACTGCCGCCTCGACCACGGAATCCACCGCCTGAAAAATGACATTTGAGCAAATCCGAAACGAGATTAAAAAGTTAAACAATAGTTAATGACCAACCTCCTCTACCTCCACCTCCACGACTACCAAAGCCACCGCCGCCGCCACCAAAACCTCCTCTACCACGACCACCTCTACCACCTCCAGCTCCTCTACCACCCCCTCGACCTCCACGGCCAGGTCTTTTCTCTACTGTTCCTGGTGGCTTTGGTAGAAACCGTTGAAGAGGTAGTAATTTCGCCGGATCAATGAATAACTACGATCAGAAAGAATTTCTATTAGATTGTCTTGCTGTGGCAACGATAGAACGAAACTGCGGTGCATAAACATGCCAACTACCTTTAAATTCTTCTCAATACTGGATGCTTTGATATTATCTGAAAGTTTGATGGATACATAATAATCCCGTATGTTACCGAATATTTCGTCTATTTTCCCAATCTGCTGTTTATTTTCTGTGAAAATTGGGGCATTAAAGTAAGGCACTTGTTCAATATCAACTTTTGCAACCAAATCATCTTGAACTGCCCACTCAAAATGTCCTAAATTCGTGACACTTTCTGGTGGCCCCTGATCATATCTGAAAGAAACTATTCATGAATAAATTTCTAACTTTTGTCAGTTGTTCGTCTCATATTCAAGTTACCCTCGGTATCTGTCGCCTCCACCTCCACGGCCACCGCCGCCGCGTCCACCTCGAAATCCACCACCTCCTCGACTGAAATTATTGCTTCCGCCACGTCCTCGGAATGACATCTTTACTTATCTACACAGGGAGGACTTCATGTTATAAGAATAAAACTATTACTGGTAAAATTGACATCATTTCCCAACATTCAATTTCATTCTTTTACATCACGAGTATTAATGTGTATACTCATACGTGATTTATTCAATAGAACATAACAAGCATTTCATAGAACCACGTGTATAACCTCAATAACCAAACAAGAATCAAGAATTCGCATTATTATATTACTTATAGTAATGAAACCATGAATTTGTGAAGTAAATAATGATTCAATCGAGACTTATCGATAGGGATAAAAAATGACTCACTGTCTATCCTGTGAAATCACAAAAATTATCGAAAATATACTAAAACATCCGCAACAAGAATTGCCGGCATAAACACAACCGAATACAATTGGGTTCGAACAAAACCATGTGGGACAGTGGGACACACTTACCGCTGTGTGCAACGCCACAAGTGGCAATAATCATAACGATTTAGAATCATTGGAAAGTTTTCAGCGCAAATACGCTCCCTAACGGTTCAAAAATTAACTCTTTTAAGTATGTTTACTCTTCGAAAGATGCCATAGTGTTAACACAAAATCAAATTTGAAGCCGTAGAAAATATTCATTGTAATTTATCGAGCATCGTGATAAATAAATGTTTAGTGTCAACAGTCCTTTAGAGGAGAGAAAAAGCTTTAAAGAACTATATGTGCAATATGAGTGTTGTGCATGAGAATTTAGCCAATCGGGAATAGCTGCGACCGGACATACGCAAATGTACTGTATCCTTTCTCAACCAACCAACGTTACGAATGCTCGACCAATCAAGTTTCGATCACGTGATAAAAAGTATGGCGTCTCCCGCGTGTGCCGCCATTGTGCGCTAAGATTATATTATAAAAAATTGAATCTCGTGAGTATATGTTCATTTTGTGCTGCTAATATCATATATATGTGTTTACTACATATATATATAGTATGGTATAGCAATAGTTTGGCATTAAAATGGCGTCGCCCGTGCGTTCGTCTACTTTATGTTATAAGTGATTAATTATTTTTCATCATAACATGAGTGAGAATGCAGTGCAAATACGTTGTTAACCAACAAGTTATGAATGATGCCGATATAATGGAACACAACTACCATTTTTTTGTGCTTCACTGATTCAGAGTAAACGCATCAAATATTACATTTAATCCTTTCACGATTAAAACACAAACAAATTAATGCTGGTAAACGCTTACAAGGCACTTGTTGAAACGAAAACAGAAACAATGAGTAATCCAGAAATTGAAGATTGTCGAACGGATATGCATTTAGAAATATCTAAATTGATGGCGGAAAAACGTGTGTACACTTACAAAAGGCTGGTTGTACCTATGTCTATGAGAAGTATTTATTGGAAATTCTTTGGCTTTCCTGCCACGGAAGATGGTGATATATTGACGAAAGTAAAAATTGTTTGTATATTATGTAACACACAAATAGCGTACAATCGCAACACGAGTAATTTACGAATGCATCTACAAAATAAACATAGCCAAGAATTGATTGAATTAGAAGCAAATAAACCACCGAAAAAGCAATATATCCCGCACGATTTAAAAGAGAAGCGTGCGTTGAAGAAATTGAAGTCAAGTCCAACACCCAGTCAACACATTTACACAACAAATCTCGATGGCACAGTGCAAATTGATGGCGATATACAGTTCGTCACTGATCCCAATGTAAGCTTATCAAATCTTGAAGAAGATATGGGTATTGAATCTCCAATGATTGTACCAAGGAAACGGGCATCCTCTAGTAAGGATTATCGTATGTCGTTTGTTGCGTCAGATGAGAGTGCCATGCAATCCACAATGTCCGATGAAAAAACTCTATCTGATGCAATTGCTGAATTTATTATCATCGACTCACAATTGCCAGAGATTGTAGAAGGTCGAGGCTTTCAAAGACTCATTGCAACATTGAAATCACCATGTGAAATCCCGAGTAAAAATAAATTGGAAGATGAAATAATACCAAAAGTATATGAAACTTTTCGGGAATCTGTAGCTGGAAGTTTGACAGGTGTGATCAATGAGATTGGACTCACTTTCGAGGAATGGAAAACAAATTTCGAGGAAAATTTTGTAACAATATCAATTTATTATCAAATTCCTGATGAATCTACATTGGAGACGAAAGTCTTGAGTACATTCCATGCACCACTTGATTGGGGTGAAACTCAATGGGGTGTTGCGATAGACACATTACTCTTGGAATGGGATCTCAGAATCGAAAAAATTACAGCTGTTGTTGTGGCTTCCTCAAGAACAGAATTAATGATGGCATTATCTAATCGAGGATTAACAATAGTTCCCTGTTTGCTACACACATTACAATTGTGTGCTCGAGCTTGCTTTGAAAACCCTGATGTAGAGATTATCTTGAACCGATGTAGATCAATTATCTGTGTTATCTGTAAGAATGGCGCGGTGTCAGCGACTCTTCGAATGCAAGAACACTTATTGGAGGTAAAAAAATCAATTGATTAGAATTGTCATAAGAATTTTTACATGTTCAAAAATTGGTGCCATTCAATTGCAGTTGGAGGAAAACGGTATTGTAATGGATTGTCCGTCAGTGTGGGTATCATCTTATAACATGATCGAGCAGATGGTTCTCCGTCGAAGTACTATCACATCAATTTTCGAAACGGTCGAAGGAATCGATCAAGAAAGTGTTGAGTTGACTAATGAACAATGGAAAATTATGGAGGATCTAGTCACAGTACTTGAACCATTCAAAGTCACAACATTGACATTGAGTGAAGAAAAAATGCCAATTATGTCGTTGTTGAAACCACTCCTTTGGCAACTGGTATCATCTCATATGAAGCCAAGAGATACGGATAGTGAACTAGCACGCTCATTCAAAGAATCTTTGTCAGACATGCTCGCGGAGCGCTATGCAGACCCTAATGTAGCACTTCTCCTACAAATTGCAACAACTCTTGACCCGAGGTGATTTCTTCATTTGAATTTCATTGAATTCGGAATTTAAAGAAAGATTTTAGAAGCCAATATTAGTAATGTTTGTTTCATTTATTTCTACAGATTTAAACAACTGTCTTATGCTACAGAAGAAGATAAAAATATGGCTTCGAGACCAATTAAAGATATGTTAATCAAATTGATTCAAGATGAATGCGACGACCAGCCCGACTCCAAAAACATTGTTGAAATACCATGTAAGAAGAGTAGACTTTCCGGTGAGTAGATATTTAGGCATCTATTATTGTATGAGTGCAAATTAAGCAGACATCAGGTCATTTGTGAATAAATGCTCGTGCAGATTTTGAAATTCTCTACACGAGCATTTTTTTTAATTTTTCTCCTATCTACAAGTCAATTCTCTATTTAAAAATCCTGCGAATTGCCAAATGTCTTGCCACTTTCACACTCATATTTTTTTGTTATCCTTTCGTTATCATCAACTCAATATTCGGTTACGGAATCAGGCATGGAATTACTGTTTGGAAATTTCGACATTATCAAGAGTGGAATCCCATCCGAAGAAAAAGCAGATGCGGAATTGGTACAGTATCAAGCTGAGTCCACAGCTCCTCTGGACTCTTGTCCACTCCAGTGGTGGGCAAAAATTGCCGCCAAGTGTCCAAACTTGAGCAAATTGGCAAGGCGATATAATTGTGTGCCAGCGTGTTGCACACCACCCAATAGAATCCCTTCTGAAGTACAAAAAGTTTATGACGCAAGAAGAGCAGCATTGCCACCACATCTGATTGACAAACTGCTGTTTCTTCATGGAAACCATACTGTTTAAATCTAGAACAGCTTACAAGTCACGCAACTACAACATTTGATTTGATGTCATTGATGCAGATACTTATTTTACTTCATACGATCATTGTATTAGTGCATGTAGAAGTTTTTTGTTTGTATATAATGTAAAAAAAAAAATTAATGCGATGTATAGATCCGCATGCAATAGCGGATTTTTATACAATATTATATAGATTGTATCTCAATAAGAGATAAAGTACAAATATTTGTAACAAGATTGCAATGTACAGATTTCAGAATCTAATCTTCGCTTGACTGTACAGAGCAAATCCGATTTCGACATTGTTACGAGGGGTTAAGAAAGAAACCAGAAAGATTTAATAAAATCAGAAAAATTTTATAATATAATTACGTAATGCTTTGCGCATTTCTTTATACGAGAATAAATAAAATACCATGATTTCATCCAGTTTGAATTAATCAAAACTATTGTCACGTTAGATTCAATTGTTGGTCCATCCAGTTCGATCCTTCATAAAATCGTGGATCACCAATTCTGAGAGATGCCCTCTTGTAGAAATAATAATACATCACTGCAACTTCAGAACAGAATAAAAGTGATTGAAATTAATACTTCTCTCACGTAATTAATATATGTCCCCTCACCTGTCCGATGAATGGAGTAGAGACAGTGAAAGCTCTTCGTCCAGTAATGTATCAATGGTTGATACCAAATGATCGACACATGCCAAATGTGAAGGCTTATACTCAAAATGACATAGGCAACGCATAAAATTAAAGTTGTCCGAAATCTCACATACAAGAGCTGTAAAAGTCCTATCTACAAACAAAATTCAACAAATTGTTAGTCACTTTAAATATATATGAATCACTTCAATATTTTCATTTTACCTGAAATATATATGTTGCAAAGAAATTAACAAGCAGAATCGTCAGGGCAAAAATTAGACAAAAGTCTTGAATCCTGTGGATATAAACAAAAAAATGAAAGATCATTTAATAAATGAAATAGATATGGCAGTGTGCAATTAATAACATACACAAAAAGTGATACAAGCTCGACGGGTTGGGCTCGTGCGAAGCTCACAAATGAATTAACACAAATATCAAACAGCAAAAGTAAATTCTGAAGAACTACTATTGCTGTAAACTGTTTTGAGCCTGATGAATTCATTTGCCACGACAATTTGTATCCGTAAGTAGGATACAAGCATTTTTTCAATTGCGTTTAATGTGGTTTTCGGTATGTTATGACTTTTCATTTGCAGCCAATCTCACACAGGACATTATCAGTGAATGAAAATACATTCCATGATGTAAAATCTTCACAGTAGATTTTTCATCTGTGTAACTCCGTCAGCAATTCATCTTGTGCTCAGTATTTGAACATCTTTTAGTCCCACAATTGAGAAATTCGCTCTTACTTTTCATCAATGACTCGGTGATTCAGTGTCCACATAAACACAACAATATCATTCAGCGGTTGAACTAAGGAGCATTTCTATGAGAGCGATATGTGATACGCTGTCAAAGTGCTATGAACAATAATCGTATTTATCCCGCGTAAATTGCAGAGGAGAATTCAAGGTCAATTTGCATTCAGCGATTAGTGACGAATGACCAATCGGAGAGTGATAATTTTTATATACAATGACATTTATATGGGATGGAAACACGTAACATATATTGTATACAAAACAAACGGTATTTCTTCGGTCAACCAGTCTTACTTCTATTCCTCTTTTTTTCCTGCTACGTGTTACGTTAAAGTTTTATATATTGTTAACAGGTGCATCGATTTTTCAAATAGTATAAATATAAACAAAATAATGGCTATCAATACTGACAGTAAAAAATGTTCATCACCATCGGACAATTCAAATCAATGCAAATATGATATTAAGAGTTCATCTAGTGCGTAAGTATTTAAAATTTTACTTGACTTTGAATGAATTAATGATACATGGTGTTACGATTATTCCAGGGGTTGGTGGACGCTTTTTGGGATTATTGTTATCGTAACATTTTGCACTAGATTTTATAATGTTACGGAACCTCAACATGTTTGGTAAGTGATGAGAAATATGATTTGTTACATTGCGAAAGGCTGAACCGGCGAAAAGAAAATTCAGATTTGGTAGTGAAATTGTTAGTCTCTTAGTACTTTTATTCCAAATTATTGTATGCTATCGCCGTAGCAGTTTTTCATCGGAGCTTATTCACTGCTAATTGCATTGAATGTTCAACGAATTGTGTATATTGATTGATTATTGTCGTTTGTAGTTGGGATGAAACACATTTTGGTAAGATGGGAAGCTGGTATATTAATAGAACATTTTTCTTTGATGTTCATCCACCACTGGGCAAGGTAATTGTGAAGTTTCACTTCTAATTCACATTTCAAAAAAGAAAATACTTATGAACTAAGTTTTGATGTCTGCAGATGCTGATTGCATTATCGGGTTACTTGACTGGATATAATGGTACATTTCCATTTGAAAAACCTGGTGATAAATTCGGTGATGCGAAATATGAAGGAATGAGAATATTCTGCACGTTCTTGGGTGCAACAATAGTGCCTTTGGCGTTTCTCACTGTGTGGGATCTTACGAAATCAACAAGAGCGTCTGCATTAGCAGCAATGTTTATCTTATTTGATGTTGGACTGTTAACATTGAATCGATA
Source organism: Meteorus cinctellus (assembly GCA_030523045.1). NCBI lineage: Eukaryota > Metazoa > Arthropoda > Insecta > Hymenoptera > Braconidae > Meteorus > Meteorus cinctellus. The sequence continues at coordinate 9,699 of JAPYZF010000382.1, forward strand.
CATTTTACTTGATCCGATCCTGTTATGTTTTATGATGTGTGCCACCTGGGGAATGGCACGTGTCGGGTCTTTGAAAGACAGAGCTTTTACAACAGCATGGTGGGGATGGTTATGCTTCACAGGAGTTTCGTTGGCATGTACAATTGGTGTAAAATTTGTCGGATTGTTTGTTGTACTTCTTGTTGGGCTTTTTACTATATACGAACTTTGGCGGGAATTAGGTGATCTATCGAAACCTGTCACCAATGTCGTCAAACACCTATTTGCAAGAATATTATGTCTTATCATTTTGCCAATTATTCTATACATGGCATTTTTCTATATCCATTTGAGAGTATTGAATAAAAGGTTGGTAGAAGTCATAGACTTGGAAAATTCATTCACAAACTGTTTTTTGCCACCAATAATCCTGATTTGTTTTTGATTCACAGCGGTAGCGGTGATGGATTTTACAGCTCTGAATTTCAATCTTTATTAGAGGGAAACTCTCTTCATAATGCAACAATGCCTCGTCAGCTGGCATATGGTGCAATCATAACGTTGAAAAATCATCGAACCGGTGGTGGTTATCTACATTCTCATTGGCATCTGTATCCGGAAGGTGTTGGAGCTAGGCAACAACAAATCACAACATACTCTCACAAAGATGATAACAATTTGTGGTTAATAAAGAAATTTGATACTGAGAAAATACCAAAAGATCCAGAGTTAGTCAAAAATGGCGATCTCATTCGGTTAGAACATGTTATTACAGGTCGTAATTTGCATTCGCACAAAGAAATTGCACCTGTGTCGAAAAAACACTATCAAGTCACTGGATATGGTGAGGTGTGTTTGATGTTCGGAGTAGGATAGTATAAATTGAAGAGATACTTATAGACTTCTTTTCAATATTGTAGAATGGTACTGGAGATGCTAATGATGTCTGGAAAATTCTCATAACAAATGGAAGAGATGGTGATGTTGTAGAAACAGTAACAAGTAAACTCAAATTAGTGCATTACCTTCATCATTGTGCATTAACATGCAGTGGAAAAACATTACCAAAATGGGGATATAGTCAACAAGAAGTATCATGTAATCCAAATATGAGAGATAAAAATGCTCTATGGAACATTGAGGATAACAGATACGCGAAACGTACGAGAATTGCTGTTACTATATACTAATTCACAAAAAAAAACATAAATCAATTCAAATGATATTCCTTTTCCATCAGTTCCGAATGTGAGCTTCCAATTATATGCTCCAGGATTTTTAGCACGGTTCTTGGAATCTCACGCAGTTATGCTTCAAGGCAATTCTGAATTGAAGGTCAGAGAAGGCGAAGTAACTTCAAGACCTTGGCAATGGCCAATAAATTACAGGGTAAATGATTGGTCCAACCGAATTGCATTTGAATCATTCTTTTCAATTTATGACGATGATATTTGTTGCACAGGGACAATTTTTTTCTGCGAACAATCATCGAGTATATCTGCTCGGTAATCCAATCATATGGTGGGGAAATATAATATTCCTTATTATGTTTGGAGTTTTATATTTATACACATCAGTGCGAGAACAACGCGGCTGTGACGATGATCCAATTGTACTTGCTGAAAAAGATAAGTTGAAAAGTGCCGGGATATGGTTATTCATTGGTTGGCTTCTACATTACGTTCCATTCTGGGCAATGGGGCGTGTATTGTATTTTCATCATTACTTCCCGGCATTGCTGTACAATTCGATGCTGACTGGTATCACGTTGAACTTTATTATTGATACTATTGTCTTCGTCATGCCAAGGACAGTTGCCAATACAGCATATCATATCATTCTGGGAAGCATTATTTCTGTCACACTATACAGGTTGGTTATCTTTGGAGTGATTCAACTTGATAATCCATGAAACAACTGATAAGATTTCTCCACCCGTCGTATTTTAGTTTTCATCTATTTTCACCTTTGAGTTATGGAATGGATGGCTCGACATCAGATGTCCCAACAAATCCAATGGCTTCACTCCGATGGCTAGAGTCGTGGGAGTTCTAAGTGGCGCTAACATCCGAGTATTTATTAACTAAAAAAATGTAAGAATAAATTTTCATTAATCAAGTTCAACACGTATACATAATATATAAATGTTATTTTTATTTTTATAATTTTATAAATCTTGCGTAATAAATGAGAAGCGAACTATTGGCATGGAAGATGATGTATAAGATCATTGTTTGGGAAATCAAACATATGTTATGATAGTTTTATCAAAACTCCAAATCGGATACTGAATAAGATTCACAAGATGTGGATACGAGTTGACTCAGTTCGTTGCCCGTCGGTCACAAACCAATTGACAAATATAATGAACGTGCGGTTGCGCAGGTGCGATGAACATCAGCTGGGCATTGTTGCTAGTTTACATTATAAGCATAGAGAAGAGAATCAGACATCCGCGATCAGTCATTGCGACCGGACGTCGACGTGTCATTTCAATCGTGTGATACATTAAAACGATTAAATTTGATTAGGGCGCAACAATACGAATATAATTGAAAGAAAGAAGAGAATGTCGTCGGAGACTAGTTGTAGAGAAGTCAAGATAGACGATCGACCAATTTGTCCACAGTTGTTAGTATTGCCTTCACCAAGTGTGTGTCTCCATAATCGGGACAGCTTATTTTTAGGCGAATTACCATTCACGCTATGGAAAATGACTGCAGTGCGTGAGATCAATAATTCGCTATAACATTTCGCAGTTGCCAAACACAGTCAAATGCGATTGATTCAAATTATTTAAATAATGTTCATAATGTTGTATGAACTGTAATATTAGACGAAAATAATGTTATCAAGATAAGCTCATTGGATGGAATATTTCGAACTAGTTAGATGGGAATTTATCAATCTCATCCACTCTATACCTAAATTGGAAACAAGCAATTTCCGCCAGTGATGACGCAACCAATGGAGTAGATGCTTTAAAAGCTCATAGTATCAACGACAATACATAGGGCTGTGCATCTTAAAACGGTCAGTACTAGAGTAGTAGCGTGTTGACACTCATAGCTCAGCTTGCAGGTCACGTGGTTAATTATTCATATCCGCCAAATCTATGAGCTCAATTGTCTATTCCTCCCCAGCCAGTATTAACTTCATCGATCACAACTGTCAAACTCATATCCGATCTACCAACACATTTTTTACAATTTTTGTTTATCTGTGAGCTTTGAATGTGTTTTTTTCCGCGAAATGATGAATTGTTTACGCTACTTAATTCCATGAGCAATCTTCAGATATTCTGAATTTCAAATCTTGTCAACCTTATCAGTGAGTTTGCCGAGCTCTATTAGTGAAGCCCATTGATAAACATGTGAATGTGTTCGGGCATTGCTGATAGTGCTCATAACATGTGCGTCATTTTCTTGGTTTGAATTCTATAGAAATGACCTGAGGGCGCATTTTTCAGTTGAGTCGTAAATATGACAACTAGCGCAGCCCAACTTTCTGGGTCATAGAGAAACTCGAGTTTATCAGTATATCGAAGTAATGCAAAATGTTATATCTTTTCAGATTATGTGACGTGTTACGTCAAGATCAACGAAATTAATATGCCACGAAGCGCATTTACTATTTCACTAATAATTACGGTAGTTATTCGTAATATTATTTGCGGTGAGGTAGAAAAAATTATTCAACATCCATCGAACATCCTTAATGACTTCGGAAGTTATTGTGACATATCCATTGTGCATTTTAACATTCCCGAAAATGTACTCAATGCCAGTTTTGTGTAAGCAAATTACATTTTCTCTTCTTGACCTATCCTAATATCTTTATAACATCTATGACTGTAAAATAAACAATCAATTATAGATTTACAGCAAAAGAGAAGAAGACTGGTGGTATCGGTAGTTGCCCGCCGCGAAGTGTTTCGATCTATTTGAAATTTGGAAGTATTCCTTTAGTACAACCTGATGACTCAAAAATTGCCGCAAAACTTTTGGAGAAACGACGGAAGCACCATGAACTCAAATTGTTAAGTAGCGGTGACCAATGTTCATACATGATTGCCACACCAGCAGCAGGGGATTGGTATGCTATTGCCTTCCGATCTTGGAGCAATCCGGACACCGAGAAAATAACTCAACAGGGTAAAATGATTTTTTACCATAGAGGATCATTTCTTTAACTGATTCATGATGATTTTACACAGGTTTGGGGCCAGCATGCGATACCGTATTGGATGCAGAACTATCCATTGAGAGAGTTGACTCTCATGTATTAATGGATATCGGTTATGAATACACAGTTATGCTGGATAAGGTCATCAGATCTGCTACAATGCAGTTCGTTGTACCTGAGGATTTTGTAACCGCAAACATTTCCTTGACGTCGTCTTGCGCCGATGAGTGCGAAGTCGGCGCAAATATAGTGACGAAAGAATTCTTGGCTGGTTCAATGATGAACGACTCCGCTCTTTCTTTACCATTCCGACCATACACAAACTCTTATCACTATCTCACATTATTACTCCAATCTGGAAATTCAACGAATGTTTCCATAGCACTATCACACGACAATACACCACTAGATGACATACCGGTTTTAAATAAAATCCCGTTGATACGAAAATCTCTACCAGATTTTTTTCTTTTCGATTATGAACATTTGGAAGGAAATTCTACAAAACCTTCACCAGTGAATCTCACCGTCAACAGTTTAACAATGTTGAGCTTCAGAGTAGGATCAACCTACGATGTCGGTGGAACAGTTTCAATTGGTCTGAAAATGCTCAATAAATCAGATGACATTGTTGTCGTTGGATGCATTTCGCTAGGTGTGTATCGAAAATTCATTTCTTATGACAATTTATTCGATTGATTGAAGAGTCTAATCCGAATTTCTCCTACAGGTTATTACGCAAGTATTACTGCAGCTGGTGGATGTACAAGGAAAAGTTCGAAAATAACTGCTCCAGATCTGTGGTCAAATGATACCAAACCAACATTGATTCATATTCCTTTTCCTGAGCCTGGGACATGGCATCTAACACTCAAAGCATTCTCTATCAGCTCCAAGTGCGATTGCGTGAACATATGTCAAACAACCGGTTGCATGACCTGTTCATGTATGACCGAAACATCAACGAGAGTGGAGACGCATATAGCGTCATCGCCGTGCATCGAAGGACGTTGCAGCTCTAATGGCCGATGTAATCATTATATGAGCGGTGGATTTGTCTTTGCTGCATGTCAGTGCGTGGGTGGATATCGTGGGTTTGACTGTGCCGATGACACTTACGTCCTGACTAAAGGCGAAATATTACTGCGACTACTAATGCTTACGTTGAGCAATTTCGCATTCATTGGGTCAATCTATGTGGCATACCAGAGGGAATATTACACAGAGACTATTGTTTATAGTGCGGCTATGTTTTTCTCCACCTTTTATCATGCGTGTGAAGCAGGTGAAGAAGTGATAGGAATATGCATCGCACAGTCAAATGTATTGCAATTCTGTGATTTTTTCAATGCACTTCTGTCTATTTGGGTGACATTGGTAGCCATGGCGTCATTTGGTCCAAAACTTACGGCATTTTGTCAAGTATATGGTGCTATTGTCCTTGCTTTCAGTGCTGAGATGGACCGCACTGCACTGTGGGTATTTCTTTTACCTGCTATTACCGGTTGTGCCCTCATTGGAGTTTCGTGGGGGCTTCGTTGTCGAAGACAACGGAATTTTAGTTATCCTGCATCGCGCTACAAAAATTTCTACTTACCTCTTGGACTCTGTCTGATATTTATTGGACTAATTTGCTACGCTTTCTTTCAAACACGACGAAACTATCACATTGTCCATAGTTTCTGGCATATTTGTTCCGCAGTTAGTGTTGTATTATTGTTACCAAAACGTAAACACATGAAATAGTATCGGACTTCGCTTGACGACGAAGATGAATCTTGTGATGAGGCGATACGCGCCTTCTCATCACCTGTCGTCAGCGATTATGACCACGAGTGTGACTTGAGTGATTCATTTCTTCAAGCACTTGATGATTGAAATAAGCACTAACTTAGCTTGCAGTTATCGAAAGTTCAATACTCATTAAGAAACTTCCAACACAAACGAAAGTGAAGGGTGTTCAGTGCGATTCTGCTTGCTCTTGGCATGAACTGAATGATAAAGATATATATATATATATTCAAATTTGAGACAGTTTGTGAATGCACATAAAGAAATGTTCTGTGAACATAGGAATTAGATATATCAATTTTAACGACGCGCTCTGTTAAATTTATAATTGTTATGTTTAAGTAGATCAAGTGGTGCTTATTTTTTATTCAATATGTATTGAAATATGACTGAGGACTGTCATTGATAGTTTTTTATTTGATTTTTATGATGTAAGATGAACAGAGACCACTCATACATGATTGGTCGTTATTAAATGGCTGTAAATGTCAGAGGGCACATTTTCTTGGTTTTAGTCTTAAGTGTAATGAAACTATGTGTCTGAATAAACGAAAATTATGAAGCTGCTGTGGATGTAGGTCCTGTGGGTTGAGAATTAGCATTTGTGACACTGTTGACGCTCGAAATAACGTTTGACATCAGACCAATTATAGCTTCCATTGAAAAACCACATTGTCGATAAATTCTCGAGCAATTTTGACTCTTTCGGCCCGCCTCAATGGCTTCTTGAACCGCTGTACCATGCATTGCAGTCCGAAATATCTGATTATTTGTGACTGTTTCCACAATTCGATCGAATGATGACACTTTTTCCTCATCGTCGATGGCATTCGCAGTACGCACATTTTCAGTGGCTTTTTTCGCGTATGTACAAACAGCTCGTTGCATACAAGACGTTGTATCAATGCCATGATGTGCGAGAATATCATCCAACTTTGTCATGGAATTTGCGAAACCTCCTTCATCGCCTAAAAAGAAAAACCAACAATAATAAAAATAGGTCTGTAATGATAAAAATCACCAAACAAATGTATTCATTGAAACATTTCTATTACTTCTAGCATATGCGCCGTAGGATCCTGAGATGATATACAATAATTTAGGAATGATTAGAATCGTTCCGACACCAATGACGGCGCCTAAAATCAAGCCTCCCAAGTCCACTTTTGGTGAACCGTATGGCGACATTGCATAGCCCTGAAGAAGTCAAAATTTCTCTCTTAATTATATTGGAATTGATTAAAAAGATAATTTTACGTACCGATCCTGTGCCACCCACATTCGTGAATCCAAATCTCGGCTCCTGGCTACGTTCTGTGCCGCTAACATTATCATTGGGCTCAAGACTTCTCGATGTAGACACATTAGTCTCATTTTTCAGCAGGTGCGAAGCCACAGCCATCTGGTCTCTTGATTTTCCTGTTTTATCGTAATAATCCATAGAACTTGGGACGAATCTGAGTTGAATCAACAAAAATTACAATAGCTAAAGAATACTGGCGAATATGAGCGAAAAAATAAATGGATTCTCACCCTCCCACATCATACTTCGGTATACAATGAACTTCATTGACTGCAGCGATTACCATAAAAGCTACTACCAATAACTGAACGGGTGTCATCTGTGAAGCGTAATGAGACTAACTTTATCAAATTCTAGAAAGGATTAAAAAAATATTCAAATTTCTTTTCCCCACCTCGATTATGGTCATGTGAACGTCTATCTTCCAAAGTGTTGTATCAAGCCAAAACTCTTCGAAACTGAAGTGACAGGCACGTGTCCTCTGAGTATATATAGGCACGAGAACATATTTTCAATGGTTGAACATAATTGGTCTCTTAGTTTCGCTTTCGTCGTTGTAATTTCCATGGGACAAAAGCATAGCCCGTGACACCCCACTTCAACAAACTTTTACTCTCATATTCTGTAAAAAATGATATTCTTAACAAACAACACAATTTTTTCGGAAGATAAGAAGAAGGATATTACACAAATTTTCAAACTGTTCTTAAAATGTTCAAATTTATACGAGTATTGTCTTTTTTTTTGTTTTCTTTTCCTGACAAAAGTTATTAACACATTCATTGACTTTGATAATTTGGAGTATTTTTGTATGGTATTTCTTGTATCTGAATGCTCAATATCTGCAATCTGATTTGGATTTCTTAATCTTTTGAAGTTAATCATAAACTCATCAATCAAGTAATCACATGATCAAGTAACATTTTTAATCATAGTTTTTTATACTGTCGACTTCATATGATTCTGTGAAAGGTGAAAGTGTGGGCTGTCATAGGCAACATCGCAAGAGGGTAAGTTTATAATTCTAATCCATTACCAAGCATTTATATTCAGTTATATTAAGCATTTTCTTTATATATTTGGAACTTTCTTCTATGCATGCATCGTAATCATTTAGAACATTTAATATAAACATTCCAGTGGGCAATTGTAAAAGGATGACAACTGGATAACTAAGCGTGGAAAATAGATGCTAGAGGTTTCGTATAGGTACATATGCATGGTTTACTTGCACTTCATGGAATTCGTTCTGGCAGTTGACCAAGAAAATCTCACGAAAGTCATAAGCGGATTGCAACTTTTTTTTCTGCAACCATATCATTATTGTTTCAACGTTTTTTGTTTTTATTATCTTTATTTCGTGTCAAGAAGAGGGCGGCAATTTTGCAGAATGCTTCGGGAATATATGCATTCCGTTCTAAGTTCATACACAGAAGTCTTCTTTGCAAACAAGCTGATAATTTATCGACGATTATAATCACGGTCACCTTTCTCTGCGGAAAAAAAATGTCCTCGCCTTTTCTATGATTTCCTTGTGGCTAGAAGGAGGGTGTTGCGAATATAGATAGAGTTGTTGGCCATGTCACAAGTCCATACGTGGTTTCGTACTTCTATGACACGTTCTGCAATTTTTCGGAAAGCTAACAAATTCGCGTACAAGTAGCATCATGAAATTATTCACGGTGTCATCAATAACTTTTCTGCTGAGTTCATTCTTCATTGTCTCCTTAGTCAGTGATGCTATTCATCAAAAAAAAAGGGTACCACGATTCATATCTTTTGACCACAAAGGAGGACAAATTGATGTGAGTATTCCATAACTGTTCTGGGAGTGAATGATTTAAGATAAGAATTAATCTGGGTATTTCAGGTTGATTTGGACTTATCAATCCCATTCATATCAATACCATTAAATACTGAAGAAAACCAACCTGGAGATGGGCCAAAATCTCTAGTGAATATCAATGTCAAATCACTTACTATTGCAGCCCTCATGGCTGCGATCACAGCATTTATCGTGCCACTATTTGCTAAATCAGCAGACAATCGGCATAATTACCGTGAGCTCCGTATATTCTCATTAGTTTGTCCTAACTTCGTGTATAAATTATAAATTTTAATACTCGATGATTAGCGTAGGCCTGAACGATGGATTTGGACTACCAGAAGCTAAACAAGCAATCAATGAATTAATACTCGGTAATAATTATGTGACACCCTGTGTTCAACGAGTTGTGTGTGGTGCAGTGATGAGGACGAAGAAGAATCAAATTTCTACTGGCACCGAAAAAATTATTGATGGAATCTCTAAGTGAATATTTTGAATATAACTGCCAATAGAATTGCATAAAATCTGATATATTTTTTCATATAATTCTGTATTATATTTCATAGTTTGGCCTGGTTCAGAGATGTGACGAATGGTACGGCAATCGAAGATGCAATAAATGTTGCTCATCAGCCAAACGCTCACTGCAATCAAATTTTCAATGGATGCGGAATGCCTCCGAATATTTTCCAAGCTGTCATGGATGGATTCGGTATAGAGTAATGAGCTTAATATTCTGATAATATAGAGAATGAATAGTTCAAATTGAAGTAACGACTTGATGAAACACATTTACATACTTGAGATTTGGATTATGATGAATAAAATGTGTTATTTGTATAACAATTGTCTTACATATCCTAAAATGTTTTATCTACATTCACAACATTTGTCAAGACCACACCATCAACTTTTATTGTCTGCATTCATGTAGCGTGAAAAAATGTCCCATCACGTAAACAATGACACACGAGGACATACACATCAGAGAAGATTGTGTGACGAAAATTATTTCACTTTCTCCTTGTTTTCAACTTACTCATAAGTACCGAAGTATCACGCAATATTTTCGGCTTGGTTGGAATGCGACGAAGTCTTGTCTAGAGTTTCCAGCATATTATTTCTCCCAGCAATTTGTGCGATAACACGTGGTGTATGACCCAACATGTCGACAATTTCCGGATTTGCTTCATGTTCGAGAAGAAATTGCGCAATCGCTACGCGGTCATGAAGAGCAGCATGGTGAAGTGCTGATCTGCCAGAAAGGTCTGGTAATAAGAGATTAGCACCAGCAATGTAGAATGACTGAAGTCGCTTCAAATTTCCAGAAGCCGCAGCGCTACACAACTTTTCGCCCAGTATGAACGGATTTTCGTGGAGATGTGCGCCACATTGCACCAATAATTGAATAATCTATGGAAAGAAAAACATTTTTCTATATTAAGTCAAAGAGAAATTATTCGAATTGCAGCTATACCTCGTGGAAATCGTTCTCCACCGCTTCAGTGAGTGGAGTTCGATTGAATCTGTCTTTTACATGAACATTAGCCCCCATCTCCAGGAGTGTTCGAACGATTTTCAAGTCACCCTCAGAGCAAGCGAGATGCAGGATAGTTCGGCCGTCACCATTAGGTTGTGACACATTCACACCCTGTTGGGAGAATATCAAAAAATAATTTTAATAACCCGAAATTCTATCATAGTTCTATGAAATTATAGACTCCATCGGAATACTTTAGCACTCACATGACCTCTCAATGATACTATCTTGAGAAGATCGGTATCTGCCATTTGACAATCGTTCCCATTAGCATTACCACATGTTGTTAATTCACCACGCAAATTACTCCTCATCATGTGTCGCTTTGTGCTTATGTCCCAATCAGTCTTCGACAATACATATGAAAGTTTTGTTAGAGCAGCTTCCGGAGTCATGTCGGAACCCGGTATCACACCTATTTATCAAATTTTTATTACTGTTTTACGAAATTAACAAACAGATCCGAGCTAACTTTGGATAGGGAACAGGATATATACCAACGTCCAATAACAATTTTCCAGATTCATAAAGATCTGTGACACCGCCTTTGGAGCATTGTGTAATACTGACGATAATCACTCCGCGTTCCGAGGCACCCCGCAATACTTCAATAATGTCTTCACGATTCGCTGGAATATTGCCAGCACCATAGGTCTGTAACACGACACCGGTGGTGGGCGGTTGTACAAAAGCTCTAACTAAATCAGCAGTGATACTTGGGAAAATGCGGAGCAATCCAACATTGCGATTTAATGTCTTGTGCACATGAAATTTTTCCAAAGCCGATTGTCTGAAGATAGACTCATAATCGACTGTAAAATTTCAATATTGAGAATTATATCGGTAATATATATTCATATTATTGGAGTTTTACCTTCAATTTCAATTCCAGCTACTGCCAACGGTGAACAATTGAGCGATGCGAACGCTTCAAAATCCGCTGCAGCGACCTTGATAGTGCGATTACCTCGCATAAGTTGTGTGCCAAAAAATACACAAACTTCCGGTATATTGTGATTACCAGCGATTACAAGAGATGTCAAAAAGTTAGATAAACCATCGCTGCGTGGTTGGAAAATTGGTAATTGCGAACCCGTTATCACTACTGTTTTGCCAAGTGCTTCAAGCATGAAGGAGAGTGCCGAAGCGGTGTAGCTCAATGTGTCTGTGCCATGAAGCACAACAAAACCATCAAAATGTTCGTACGCTTCCTAAAAAATTTTTCCGTCAATGGAACTTTTCTCAGATGTCAATTCATTATGACATTAAATTAATGTGATGTGAATAATCAATCGTATACACTATTGAACAATAATACGGTGATACGGTCGCACGATGATGATAAAGTTAATCTGTGCCTAATTAAATCCTAAGGTAATCGAATACTGACATGTATATCGGTTGCAATTCGAATCCAATTATCCATCGTCATATTGCTAGAATCTAGCAGAGGTGAATATTCAAGCACATCATATATGACTCGACGGGTGTCTGTGCCATTGATCCTGTAATAGAAAAGCTGATTATTAATATAAACCACATCTTTCACTTCACTTACGGCAGTACTAAAGGTCCCGCACTGCCAAACACTTCGTCAGCATAAGCTCGATCGTGCAGATACGGATAATTCTTCACAGTCTCAACAAAAATATTAGGTATTGGCGCTAATGCTGAAAACCATTTTTTCAATTAGGATCATTGAATGTCAAGCATGACTTATTGTATATATGAGGGATTCATTTGAATGTTCGTCATACCTCCTTCGGTATTCCTGACCATGCCAATAGTACCACCAGTATAAAGCACCAACACTTTTCCATCAGGTCCTTTTGTAGAATCCCGGTGATCTCGCCCACATGCTGTTCCACAATTCGGCACTTTACCAGTTAACAAATTCAGTCGTTTCATGCGTTTTTTAATTTCTTCAATAGTCACTTGTTGTACATTTGACATTATTCCCGTCTCATCTACCATGACTTGAGCTGCTTGACATATAAAATTAGACATATGGATACAATATTATGGCATATGCGCTCAACCCAAACTGTTCAGTCGAATATATTGATTTTCTTTGATCGAGAGTTTAGTTGCAGATAAGTACAACGCGCAACCTAATTATTTTCCATCCACCCCACTATCCCAACAGAAGTAGTCAGAAGAGTAAAAATCAATCTAGAGAAATCGGACAAATATCGGTAAAGACAATCTGAGTAATTATATCAAGGAGAGTCTTCCTGATACTTAAAAAAAAATAGTTATATCCATGTTACAGTTTCTCTCGATTAAAATACGTCAATCTAATTTCCGCATTCCGATACATAAACTGATAAGTTCCTCTTCTATGGAGACTTGGATTCAACTTTCTCCTTCTAATTGACGCTGCATTCCCAAGAACTATCATGTTCAGTTGTTTTCAACTGCATACTATATATTCATACATGTCATAATTCATGTGTTTGCAAACTGAAGTATGCTTCTTTTAAAATGGTTCCGACAAAAACATAAATGAAAACATAGACATGAAGAGCTTTCAAATTCATCTGACTTTATCAGTTGTTATTTGTATTGTTCAGTACATTCAATTTCACGTTATTATCGAATGAAAGATATTGACTGTCACGACGGGAGCTACTTCATTATATTTTCTATTTATAGTGGGAAATAACAGCTGAATAAAAGAATTTCATGAAAATAATAAGGAAATTCCTGTGGCCATGATTACGTCAGTCAAGCCACTATACATGAATCATGTGACACTGTTGAATGAATTTATTACCTTAATTGTACGTCACTAATTACTTTATGCGATATGCACTCATGACATGTGATAAGGATTTGTAGCGTGGCATTGGTCGATAGTTATTCTCGGTTGAAATTCACTGATAATTTCCTTAATTTTCCTCTGTATGGAATATTATCAGTGTGCTTATTGACTTCGGATAGTAGCATTTTTTTCTGATTCCTATAGTATCGCCACAAGAAAAGGAACTGATCACACTATTCTTCCTGAACGTTTGTCACTGCATTTAAATATCCGTACAATATCTACAAGATTTGCAATCATACGACACTCAATATAGCACTTTGAATAATTATCATATATTAATTTATTGGTCATCATTGACTCGCAATAATCAGCAATCGACTCATGTCCATTCCCAGTTGACGAACGTTATGATTGAATAATATAACAGTTATTGCTACTGATATCAAATTTGATTCAGTAGTGAATTTATCGAATACATATGTAATACTAGCCGAAAGTGTGCTTCATTGAGAGTTCTTTCATGAATGATTTTGCTAAAATTTTCATTGATGTTTTGCCAGAGATTCGACAGTAGTATATCTAGTTAAGAAAAAAATATACATTTGTGAAGGGTTTCCAGATAATTTTTACATGAAGACGAGACTACTCTTCTGTAATTTTAATATTGTCATTCATCAAGTCAACAGAAGGTGATTACCAGGGCTAATCCAAATTCATCCAGAATCTTTCATCAAAATCGTGATATATGACACGAAATACTCGCAAAAATCAAGCAATATCGTTTACACCATGACACCCATAATACCGCATGTGGAATTCTCTGCTTTCACATCAATATAATCATCCATCACTCAACATGAACTCTAAGAAATCGGTGAAATTCTTTAATCTGCATATTTCCAATGAGAAACTTACGATCATTGTTAGTGTTGACTCGTTGAACTGGTGCCATTTCATCGAAAATTATTTGTCCACCGATTACAATTTATGAAATCTCTGACGTCGGCACTGAAGCTACTTACTCGAGTTAATCTAAGAATATACTTTATATATTCATCCTCATGTTTGTCCTAGTGGAATTCCTGTCGAAATATTTCCCGCCACTCATTGCGTATCGTGTGCCACGTATGTTAACAGGTAAATCAACAATGTGCCCTGTAAGATGTTAAATTGAATTCAATAATTAGTGACATTATGTCTTTTCACCAGTTAATATAAATGCATATCGAAGTAAAAATATTGAAATAATAAATATTTTGCGGAGCTTTGTTTACGTTGCATACAGCTCAGCATTACGCAATGAATGTTATCGACAGTTCTCACATGAATCTCCAAAGCAAAATAACCTCGACTTCATAAGAGGTTACATATTCGTGATGCGATTGCAATACTTATATTTGTGTTTATTATTTTGTATTAGTGCACTATTCATCATGTTGTCTCTCATATACTCAAAGTCATAATCTATGTGGTGTAATAAGTGACAAAAGAAAAACGCAAAATTTCGTATGGAAAATTTGAAAAAGAAAGAATTCTATATTGGCGCCACCACTCGGAATACTTCCCGTAACATAACACATATTGTCGATAAGTAGTATCTGCTTCATCTTTTGATAGTAAATTTTATTAATGAACAAAATTTCTTGACGCCATGGGCATTCAGGTAAACATCAGGTGTCAATTGACATGTGTGATGGCAATATTATGAGACATAAAGCGACGTCAACACAGTAAATATTTACAAGAGAAATAATCGTAACACTTGAATTCAAGATTTGATGTTGGGATACAATAAATAAATGTTCGATGGAGGCGAAGCTCGAAGAATATAGACTGAGAAAACGTCGTGAAATACATGAAATGGAAGGAAAAGAAAATACAGTAGTTCAAGGGCGGATTTATAATTGGAAGGATGGATCTTCCGCATCATTATTCCATCGTGAGGTATTTTCATTGTGTAATTTTTAATTTCTTGCGCAATTAGTATTTATGACTGCTTGTATATCCAAATTATTGTTAACAATCTGTCTTGTAAATTTTTTCTAATATTAAATATTGAAAGGTTACAGGACAAGGATGAAATAGAGAGCATTGGATCCGAAGAAAGTATCGATGTATCACCACCGCAAAATACCGTAATTATACAAGTACAATATCTCTTGTATTTTTTACTGTGGGCAACATTATATATGATTGCACTGCAGTTCGAATTTGGTGCTGTTTATTTTATTTTATCGGCGTTATTTTTCATTTGGAAAAATACAAGATCAGGCCCAAAGAAAAAGGGTGAACCGAGTGCATACTCGGTTTTCAATCCGAACTGCGAACCAATTACTGGAACATTAAATTTGGAGCAGATAGAGAGAAATATGGGATTCAGAGCGTAAGGCCCTGCTCTCAATTCATTGATTTTAATATGAAGAAAATTACTATTAAATTATAACCTCAATTTTTTGAATGTGATAATTGAAAAGTAAATTGCGGTGCCTTGTGGAAGTATAATCGGTTTATTTTTTATTAACTAGTTATATTGCGTCAAGTCATATCATTTAGTATTTCCTCAACGTTTTCGTAACATTTTAACATACTGCGTAGATATTCGTTGACGTTCGTGCTGTTATTATTTTCTAACAGCTGTGAAAGAATTGTGGTGTCCGTTTTTGATTGATAATTATCGTCAGCACAGAGGAGAGCATACTCCAAATCTTTGAGATAATCATTCATCATACGCACAGCCAATGAACTAAAATGAATTGTTAATGATGTATTTAATCACAGTTACTATTATCATATAATGACTGCTATTTTTATCTACACATACTTCAATCTGTCTACTTGTTCCATTCGTTCGTTAAGAAGTTCACCACGACCAATGATCCTCTTAATTGAGGCCTTGATTTTTTCTGATTTACGAAAGATAAGATTAGTTATTAACTCATAATGTATTTTTTATGATAATATAACCATCACCTTTCACTATTTCAAATTCAGGAGGATTTAATTCGTCCAATGCATTATGAACTGTATTTAATAATTCTGGATCCCATTGGAATATTGTCATTTCCGACAAACGCCATAGGCTATCACTCATCACTTGCGTGACGGTTTGCTGATTCCACAATGCAAGATTCGTATTGTCTGATGAATTCATCGTTTCATTCTTTATATGAAATGATAGTACTGTATGCGGAATATCGATTGCTCTCCTTGGTATATTTTCGGAATTAACAGAACTTGTTACAAAATTTGAGTAATCGCTCGCTGCGACTGAAACAGTCGTTTCTACCATGTCTGAACCAACGATCAGAAAGACACCATTCGCTGTTGAATATCAGACATTAAATATTCACAGTATATAATCAGTTACATCGTCTATCGACCAACCTTTTATAGAATTCTCATCGATCGCTAAATAAGCCACCATTTTTGATCGTTCGTAATTCGATACAGAATACAGACAAGATTCCATAGAATTTGTCGACATCATGAAAATTAAAGTTCTCTGCGGCCTCCAATTATAATCTTTTGCGATCCTATTAAATTCTTTTGCTATTGTCGTTCCGATGATAATATTATCATCACTAGCAGCCAATGCAACATATCTGTCTATAAAAATAACAGTCTTTCATCTAATGCACAATTTATCATTATGTATGGATCAGTCTGTATGTGTAATAATGGAACTCACCCGCCTCTTGAACACCACGCGCTAATGCGACAACACAGCTGTCATTCCCAGTTACTTTGTCGAAGATACTCAGACCTGAAAGGGTTGTTTCAACGCTCTCTAATATTTTCGCCTTTGTCATTGTTCTAGTTGAGAGAATAAATTTATATATGTAATTATTGATTTGTAACTTGTAAAGAAACGAAATAGTCACCGAACGTACGTGGTGAAAGATGATTCGAAATCATTTTCTCTCAAATGTTGAATCATTGCAAGTCTTATGAAATCATTCTTCTCAAGGCCATTACCAGTGAATTCCAATTTCATTCTTTCAGCGCGCAACTCTACTGATCGATCAGCCGCATATCTTCCAATAAGAAATCCACCGAGAAGCATTAAGAATCCTATGGAAAACATGAAGGAAAAACAAACGCGCTTTGTTACAAATTCATTGGATTCGTCAATACCACGAGCCATTTGGAAACTCAACACCCGTTGCATTATGAAAGAGTATAATTTGTTTGCCGTGAAAATTACTCAATGAAATTTTTATTTTATTAGGTAAATAATGCGAATTGCATAGTATTCATCATGAGTATGATGAATCAATGAGAACTAGATGCAAGAACTCAATTTATTTAGAAAACTGAACAACAGTCGAGATATTTCGATAGACGAATAGTATTTACAAAAATTTTATATCCCGTGATCTTTCAACGAAAAGAGACGTTGAATGAGACTGATATATTCGTTGAGAACAGACCCACTCTCAATTCTTCTCCTTCATGTTATTCCCACCTCTCTGGATTTTAAATGCTTTAATTTTATACCGCCTGTCGTATGTAGGTTCATTCGGAAAACCATCGGCGTTGACATTTAGTACGCAGTTGACACGGAATTTCTATATAGATGCTTCCATTTCAGATTGATGTTGTTTATATTATCTCCATTACCTCGTGACGACCTCTCAATAAGACCGCTAATGTTCTTCGATTCATTTCCATTCTCCATATTGCTAAATATTTTATTTATCATTTTTTTTTTATTATTTTTGGGATAATATAACCGACTGTTCCAACATTTATAAATAGTTTATGTGTATATTATGTGCACCTACAAGGTTATTTAACTATAGACTCCGGAGCGATCTCGAAATATTCGAAACGTTTTCTGGTGGTAGTTATTATTGCTAGCATCAAACATAGAGAATCGCATTGACGTCCCACTTCCACATATCAATGGAAATTCATATTCGTTCATTTCCTAGTCTTCATCGGGGATGATTTATTGTAACCTTCATACTCTGTGGATACATAGAACATGAACCTTTTTTTTTATATCGTGAAATTTCCAGGAACAGAAAATTGTCTTCTAGACCCTCAGATTGGAGAAAGCATCATAAACTTTATTATCAGTTACCTCCGAACCTTTTACTCCTAATATTGAACATATTTTCTCCAATAATCAGTTATTCAAACTATTTCTAAATTTTTCTCAACACCTAGCAGACTAATACCTGCATGCACATGCTCTGAAGATGCTTCATTCTCATTCGTACCAGGATTGTATAGATTTATATATTTAGGAAAATTTCTATTCCTGTCTATACTTATAGAACGTTAAAAAAATACTGAGAATTGGTTGTATCACCGATGATATTATCTTTGTCCACTATTTTAATAGCGAGAAATATAGAAGTTATATCATTTATTTTCGACCGTTCAGGCGTCATTAATTGTGTGCAAGAATTATCACAAAAGTTCTCGACGTCACGAAACAAAAACTCCAGTCCTTCTGCAACACATGAAAACCTCTGAAATGAATTATTGGAGCTCTTAAACTAACTTATTCCTTCGAGTTGTTATTGATAGTCTCATATAATCTCGACATTCCATTTCCACAACATCTCAGATTTCGAATGCCTCTCATTCTCCAATATCATTCTCGAAATTTCTAATCCCCAATTTCTCTTTCTTTTCCCACAAATTCTTCCGATTTGTTCATGGAAGACTGAAATCATAAAACTTATCGGCAAAGACAATTTGTCGGGATTTCTACGTTTCCTTCTTGTATTGTCGCTTCGATTACATGTAAAATGAAGAAATTTCCAAGAATTTACAGTTTACACGATTTATATAAACATTGTTTTTCTTCTTATATGCCTATAACCGATTTGTATATATGAAATTTATTAGGAACGAATAAAAATAAATTTTTCGTCTCCATTACATTTGTAAATATTTGTTCCTGCCTGCACGAGTTTCTTCTGTTCGTTATTATGAAAATGGCCGCCTAATCCCATCACAAGAGAATCCTTTGTTTACTTGTACGTATGCGCAGTCTATCTCAATTTCAACTGACCAATGGCGAGCCAGATGGATTGAGATAGCTAAGTTTCAGTTGACTTCAAAAATTTCTTAGTTCAGTGCAGCCTCAGAAACTCATGGAAGTTGAGTCAGCGTTAATGAGCAATTGGATATCGACACACATGCATTTATAACAAGACAAAAGCGGACAACTACGCATAGAACCTAAATATCCGATACAAAGTCGTAGATAATATTCAACCGTAAAGACTGTGTCTCACGTCGAGGTAAGTTTGCTATTTCATTTAAAAATATTATTTTCCATTTTTGTTGTCCGTTATCATCCCGAAAATTAAGCCGGCATTTGTATTCTTAGAGAAGAAATATCTCGTATAAGGTAGGTATATAAGTAGGTTATAAATTGAATGAATAACGATCAATTAGTCTGATTTTTGATAAATGTCGAAGTAATCCAAATGGTATTTCCAAGATTGATGTAACAGTTGAACTTAAATTCTACATCACCGTTTGCGATCAAATCTAATAAATAATTTGATCTAATTTTCAGACAGGAAAAAAAAAGTAAACATGTCGAAAGCAGAAGATCCCTTGGTTGATTGCCCATTAGATGTAGTCCATCGTATTCATAAGAGTCGTATGCAAACTCACTTGGTGAAGTGTTTGAAAAACCACGACTTGAGTAAAATAAGTAAAGTCAAGTGTCCATTCAATCCATTGCACATCGTAGACGTGGTGGAAATACAGGTAGATAAACATACATATTAATATATATATATATTCGCGTTTGCGGAGCTCGAGATTATTTCATGGAATCAATCAATAATCCTTTTATTATTCTAGCATCATGTTGGATCATGTCCTGATAGTGAAAGTGTTGTTTTGGAACGATATGAAACTGAAGGTGAGAAATGTTATTCTGGTGTGATATCAGTTGAAGAACATCAAAAAACATATGATGATATAGTACCAGAGGATAACGCATGGGACATGGTAATACAACAATATCTTTCCTGTATTAAGCTTGAAAGAAATATCTTGTGTACCACATTTTTCTATTGAAATCACATCTTTTGTTAGCAACATTCTGGCAATAGAGCAGCGTACGATCCCACAGTGAATATTGAGAGTAAGCCGGTGCTTCGCCCGCTGATTTGTGAATCGAAATCGAAGAAAAAGGCATTCAAACACCAGGAAAGACTACGATTCGCTGCTCTTGGGAATGGTGTAACCTCAAGCACAATACCGACGCCAGAAGAAACAACAGAGGTAATAGCTACTACACAAGCGTTCGTGCATTGTACTTCGATATGATGACTATATATATATATATATATATATTGTGTTTTTTTTCTCCCAAGGTTCACAAACCACTGCGTCATCCATACAGCTTTCCTGGAGATGGAGCAGCGGCTACTGCTAGGCCTGAGCCCGCAGAATCTGATGCTGCCAGGCCAGAGATCTCATCTGCTGCTGCTATGCCAGAACCTGCAGAATCTGCTGCTGCCATGCCAGAACCTGCAGAATCTGCTGCTGCCATGCCAGAGCCCGCAGGATCTGCTGCTGCCATGCCAGAGCCCGCAGAATTTGATGCTGTCAGGCCGGACCCCCCAGGTTATCCTTATGTCTGGCCAGACCCTCCAGGTTTTCCTCATATCAAGCAAAACCCTTTGGACTTTTCTCATCTCAGGCCAGACCTCGCAAAACCTGCTGCTGCTAAGCTTGAAGTATCTGATGTTGCTATTCAACAAATCTCTGATGGCATCGTGAGATTATTTCGAAAACCCACCGAAGGCGCGACAAAAAAGAGCCAATTGTGTGTCAAAAAGAAATCAAACGTTATTAAGGAGGATGATCAAGAATTTGTGAAAATTGAGGCTGATTTGGTACTTGAATCCATGACAGATATTTCTAATCACATGAAAGTTTTGAAACAAGTGGAGACAGCTATCCGAGACCGAAAACAAATGTTGATGAATATGATGGCAGCAATTACCTCCGCAATTATGGCGAATGGCCGAGGGCCATTAAGGGTCCCTGAGGAATGTAAATGCGATCCAGGGACATCCGACGTTGATGAAAGGAAATCGCCAAAACACGGGACGAAATCAAAATGCGCAGCACCTGTACATAACGAAAGTAAAAAGCCTGATGATCAAGGACCTTCTACATCTAAGAAAAAATAAAATGTGGCACTCGGTCATACATATTAAGGAATACATTCATCAAGTGTCACCGCATTTTTTTACTCATGATAAGAATATGAATAATCAACATAAAAAATATTATTTTTACTTCAAAAACGTTGCATTACGAACTGTAAAGCTGAATGACAGTGTTTCGTGAAGAACTACATGAATTTCTTTGTTTTGCAAGAACAATGTATCACATTGAATTCCCCGTCAATGTTTGAAATTATTTTATTGCATAAAGACTGTTCAAATTAATAAAAAAGACATCCTTATTCACCAAGAAATTACTATTCAACAGCGAATTCGTTTGCGATTTTATGAATATTGTTTTTGTTTAAAAGTGATCCACATATACCACACACAGAAGGGCGATTCATCCGAAACTATTCTATATCCAGTATAGTTTTTCTCATTTTTGTTTTCTAAAGACACGAATACCACACCCCCCTTAATAGAACTCCACAATTCCCCATCTGCAATGAAGTAATCATAATTGTATGAACACAAAACCGTTTTAGTTTTTTATTTATCATAAAATATATACATTTTTTTTTATTCGAAAGATTTACAAAAAAATTGATTCCATACACATAAAAGTTTTATGTACTTAACTCTGTTCAACATTCAGTCTTGCGAGCAAATCATTGGATTGTTCTTTATGGCGTGTTTTTATATGGTTGCGAATATATCGGTTCTGTCCAAAATTCTTACCGCAAATTGGACATTTAAATGATTTCACAATATTATGAATGGTCCGATGACGTACAGCTTCACTTTTGACTGAAAATGTCTTTCCACAAAGTTCACAAGGAAACGCTTTTACACCCGTGTGGGTAGTCATATGATTACTAAGTCGTTGCTTACTACGAAAACATTTGCCACAAGTTGTACACGAATGTGGTCTGTAATCGGAATGACCACGATTGTGGATATACAGACAATTCAAGGTACGAAAAGTTTTTTGGCACTTTACACAGGCATGTGGTCTCTCACCAGTGTGAATCCGTCGATGATCATCCCTGGCATTTTTATTAGCGAATGCGCGCTCGCATATATCACAAATATATCTCTTCTGTCCGTTATGAACATCAGCTATATGTCTAATTAAATCCTGTTTTACTCTAAACGTTTTGCCACATTTTTCGCAGACGCACGGCCGATGGTTAGAATGAATACGAATGTGCCGGATATAACCACGCCTAGTAAGTAATTGTTTATTGCAATCGTTGCACTGATAAACCACTCTGTTGTCTATTACTGTCTTCGCTTTATTGATGAGTTCACGTTCTTTATTCTCGCTGACTTCTTCCATTTTCCTTTGTTCTTCGATGACTCGAAAGTCCTGAATATTTGCTATTGATTTCAATGGCGAAACACCAAAATTGTCAGATATATAATTGGTAAATTCCATTCTATGAATTGTCATACAATCACGAAATCTTTCCGCAGAACCACGAAATATTGGGATTGAATTGTTTTCGTTATTTAAATCATGATATAATAGTTCCACATTGGAATGCGTTGGTCCATGCTCACTACAT
The DNA here is from genome assembly GCA_030523045.1 of Meteorus cinctellus. Taxonomy (NCBI): domain Eukaryota; kingdom Metazoa; phylum Arthropoda; class Insecta; order Hymenoptera; family Braconidae; genus Meteorus; species Meteorus cinctellus. The sequence goes on from JAPYZF010000382.1 coordinate 32,816, forward strand.
CCCATCTCGACTGCCCTTTTATCATTTGTCGCATCGATTCTATTCGTCTGTCCCAACATTACTTCTTCGCTTTGACACCTAAAAAATAAACAACCGCATATCATATCACACGTGGACTATAAATTTTGTGCATGCGTCGTTGATGGGTTTTCAAATAATTGTCTCGTGTAAATTTCACTTTGCAAACGTCACATTCATAAATTTGTCCTGTTTCGTCATGTATGATTTTATGACGGCGCAAATAAACATTTCTGCGGAATTTTTTTCCACAAATATCACAGGTATATGGTTTATCTTGCGTATGAACAAGTCGATGCTGTTTTAAATCTGTCGCACGTCGAAAATCATGCTGGCAAATATCACACTTCCATTTATATGACTCCACTGATTTGTGATACAGTTTATGGGTGTACAACCCAGCTTTCTGTTTGAATGATTTGCCGCAATATTCGCACATGTGAAGCCGTTCACTCGTGTGTATACGGCGATGGTTGTCACGGGCACTCTTGTCAGAGAATTCGCGATCGCACATATCGCACGGGTAATCCTTTGGACCACCGTGCACACTTTTCATATGTCGTTTCAAGCTAAAAATCGCATTGAAATTTTTCCCACAAGTATTGCAGACATATGGACGATCGCCAGTGTGTATATATCGATGTACGAGGAAATCGCTCGGTTTTCTCCAGAATTTACTGCAGTCACGGCATTTGTAATATTTGATTCCATTCATAACGATCATCGATTCATCAATTTCTATTTCTTGTTCGGGAGTGCGTTTTTTCTTTGAAATAACTTCATTGTTATCGCTCTTTAGCGTTTGCTGTCGCTCATCACCGCGTTGATATGTATTACTCCGACACCTGAAACGAGATAGTGTTGATTACTTATGGGTAGTCGAAGAAACGTTTCCATGGTTAGTTTTTTTGTGATTGATCATGTATCGTTTCTGACGGAACGACAGACCACACTCGCTGCACTGCCATGGTTTATCATCCGAGTGTATCAATTTGTGTCGTTTCAATTCATGCTTTATTCTGAATGCACGTGAACACACATCACAAGTATGAGGCTTTTCACCCGTATGTTTTGTTATATGTATCATTAGCGATGGTTTGGTACGGAAATACTGTTCGCAATACGAACATCGATATGGAAATACGTCGTTATGTGTACGATTATGTACAAAGAGTGATGCTTTCTGCTTGAATGCTTTCCCGCAAACATTGCATACGTAGGGACGTTCACCGGTATGGATTCGCTTGTGGTCATCAAGATTTCGTTTCGTCGCAAATGTTCGATTACAAATATCACAGGAAAAATTCTTTATTCCCGCATGCGTTTCCTTCAAATGTCGGGTAAGACCTTGATTCACCCGAAATTGTTTTCCACAAAGATGACATGTGAATGGGCGCTCACCTGTATGGATACGCATATGCCAGGAAAATGTGTATGGTGAGAACAAATTTTTTCCACAATTTTTACAGTGGTAATAAATCCGCCCATCAACTTCCATTTTTGCTTCGTCAATCATCTCTTTATCGACTCGCGGTGACTTTTTTATATTTTTGTCTGACAAGAGTTCTGGATGACACTCGGACATGTGAACTTCGAATAATTTTTTCTGTTTAGTCGTGAAATCACAATACATACAAGGATGAGTGTGACAGCGCCGTTTTATAGACCTAACCAATTTCGTTTGATCGGTCGAAATTTTAGTGCTTTTTTCTTGACTAGCGGAACTTTGTGTCTCATCTTCAATTTCTTTTTGCGATATCCCGACTATGGATTCGTTTCCCGAGGATCCATCATGATTATCCAATTGGTAGGCATCTTCCCTTACTACCTGGCTCAAATCCTGATGATGAACGATAACTGGATTTCTATTATCATCTTCACAATCATCACCATCGATAGCAGCCACATTAAGTTCACGTCGGTCGTTTGGTTCCATTGTCGTTAGTGTGGCAGTAGAATTCGAATCCCGCCCATCCCAAGTTTTTCGTAAGTCACATGTTGTGAAGCTTCTCGCTCGTGTTTCGGCAAATCTGCAATCATAACAAATGCAGAGCATTTCAATGATCATTTCCGACAATCAACTGACATGAATTCAGCTGTGAGTGTCTGCCTTTAAAATGATTATTCAAATAGCGACGTTGACGAAATCTCATTCCGCATTTATTACAAATAAATGGTTTTTCATCTGAGTGAGTACGTGTGTGCCTGGCTAATTCCGATTTGATTCCAAATCTCCTCTCGCAAATATCACAAATAAAATTCTTCTCGCCTGTGTGGGTGGTCATGTGACAGAGTAATTCCTGACGTCGACGGAATTTTTTATTACATAGAAGACATGGATGGGGGAAATCATTGGTATGCACTTTGCTGTGCATATAGAGGCATGCCTTCGATTTGAATTTTTTCCCGCACAAATGACAGACATATGGTCTTTCACCCGTGTGTGTTCGACGATGATCATTCCTCGTCGCATTTGACGCGAAATTTTTATTACAAATATCGCATGGAAACGGTTTTCGTTTAGCATGTACGTCATTCAAATGTCTTGAAAGCCCGCCAGAGTCCCGAAACTGTTTACCACACACATGGCACGTGAACGAACGCTCGTTATTGTGAATCCGAAAGTGTCTCACAAGAGAATCCTTCAGCCGGAAGCATTTGTTGCATTCGATGCACTGATAAGACTCTTGGGTGCTCCATGACGGATGGGTTTTAACATGTGAGTGTAACGATTTTATATCTGAAAATCCAATTGAGCAAATGGAACATTTTGCTTTGATAATTGTATTACTATATGTTTTTTTTGGATTCTTTTCTTGGACGTTTTGAATCGACTGTGTTTCTGTAACACCAGTGAAATCCGAATTCATTTCATCATTGTTCATTGCCCAATCTGTATTCATTTCATCCTTCGTAACTTCGGACGTGTCCGATGTGATTGTTGACGATTTATTCTGCATGTCAATGAATACTTTAAATCCTGTTGAGACATTACAGGACCTGCAAAATAGCCAAAGCTTTTGACTCCAAACTTTTAATCGCTGAACCAAATAAGCATCAGATGGTACGACTCCACTCTCAACACTCTCTCAATTATTTTGGTAAGGGGATGCATTCGTCGTTCAATACAATAAATTCAATCCGATCAGTCCTATCGTGAATTTCATCGCTGGCATCATTTCACGTAGTTGCATATGTTGTATATTCTAACGAAAGAGACGATAGTCCGATCTATCAGCTTTTTATTTCATTGTAAAAACTAAGCATCCGAAGTCAAACTGGAAAGTGTCGTGCAAAGCATTGTACAGTACGATAAATCGATTCTCACCTTTCGTTAATCACTGCATTTGAGTCCTCAGGTTGATCGTCCTTCGCTTCATTCGTAGGTTCAGATAACGGCTGCAACATGCAAATCCAAATATTTTAGTAACACTATCGACTTACAAAAGATAATCATGACTGCATACTTGAATTTCGACCACATCTGGCTGTGTAGTTTGGATAGCTTCTATAACTTCGTCCGCTTCATTCGTTTCAGGTATTGTGAATACAAACTTCTCTTCCTGAACATATGCAAACTTGTATTAGCTTGAGTCAATAAGAAAAATCACATACAAACAAAAATTTCTAAATAAAATCATTTACTTCCTGACGATTGGATTCAGCTTGCATTCGCAAGAGCTTTTGTTCAGCATCCAAACAACCCTCCAACAAATCGTGCCAAGCAAGCAACGTTGATGCACAATGATAACACATATACAACGATAGTGTATCATTTTCGGATATTCGAATCGGCAAATATTTATGAATTTTCGTGCACAATTCATGTTGTGCACCTTCACCCTCAAATATAGGAATCATGTGATCACTTGTATTGGCACAAACTCTACATAATTCGGTAGATCTTTCAGAATTTTCTGATTGCTCCATAGAATTCATATTCGTCGTTTCCAATAATCCAACTTGTTGATCATTGTTATACTCGGGTGTATTTGTTAATACCAAATATTCATCAGGAATAGAATTGTAGCTTCCGCCGTTGCCATTTGTGATGCACACGACGCTTTTACCTGAATGAATCATTTTTTTATCATCACATGGGCCTGACATTATTTAACCTCTATTTCCATTCTCGAGTACCCAAAGTTTAATTGAAATAATTAGATATACGTGAGGACGTAAAGAAAATTTCAGTAACAAAATAAAACAGTGGAGGAAAAAGGCACCACGAGGAACGAACAGTGAGCATGCCTGAATGAAAGGGGGCAGAACAGTAGGTTATCAGCAGCGCTACTAGTGGCATCATTTCGCACTTTGAATATTTAAAAATATAGAATTCAAATTGCATTTATTATCATTGATACGGATAACATTCTATATTAATTGTTTGAAATTTCGACTTTTAAGAAACAATCTGACTGACTAGTAAACATGAAAGATCACAGGTAGAAAGACGCGTTATACGTCATATTGAAATTGACACAAACCCATCGAGGTATAATCTTCTCTTTCATTCCCTCGACTTTCCGTCATCATCAATGCGCCGAATATAATATCTTTCCAATGCCCGTCTTATTTTTTTAATCTCAATCTGCTGCACACCAATATATTAGCGGATTGATTGCGGTGTCTGATAATAAGGTAGATTTAATTTGAGGCCTTCTTACAGTGTAATGAAAATGATTGAACAGCCTGGGGCTTATTAACATTAGGGCTTCATTAGTGAATTAGATTATCAATTACTTGTCGCTGCTTGACACATAAACGTAACGCCGGAATGAACACCAAAAAGTTTGGATACAAACGTTACAATTTTCTTTTTAATTTTCGAAGCCCTTGTGAGCTTTTTATGATAATTAATATTTAGAGAAAATATGCGAGGCATCTTTTCATGATATAAAATGCGTACATTCATACCTATAATATAATATATAACTTCCTTTTTATGCGTACACACACACTCACACACAAGAACAAGTGAAGATTCCTTTTTCGCCGCATCCTCTCAAACATGAGTAATAAATATTGTGCTAGTATATGACAAGCCGGAAAAGCACGATAAACTGCAAACAATTCCACAATAATAACGTAAAAAATTTGTTTGAATTACTCTTATGCCACTATCCAAAAAACAAAAACAAAATGATAGAATACAAACTAAGTTTTATAAATCGAAGAGTATTAAAAATAATGATATGACCTTGAAAATCAAGATATTTTTCGTTCCGATGATATTCGTGCACTTCTTTTGTCGTTGTATTATTCAATTCTCAAGTTGAAATATAACACTATTGACTGCAATTTGTAATTTTACGTGAATGACATTATTTATATCACAGCTCATGAATTTAATATATCAATGAACTCTGCTAAAGTAAAACGCATTACACAAGCGCTGTGCGTAGACGGAATTTCAACGGATGGATAAAGACGACTAATTAGCTTAAGCACTTACCACTTGAACATGTACATATAAATAAAACGACTCATGGAATATAATAAATGTATATGAAATTTTTATACTACTAAGTTCACTTCTTCTCTTCACTTTGGAATTATCGTGGTGCACCAAATTTGTGCTTGATTAAATGTAAATTGTACTTCGAAATATTCGATTGTTAGTTTCCTTCAATTACGTGAAAAATGCATCGCATCATCTCACTGAGCCGGCTCAAGAGGCTTTCAAATATACAGTTAACAAACTTTTCATCAATCAAAACACTAATAGGTCATTCAGAATTCTTTTTTGCAAACTTCTCCCATGACTAGACGTAGAAATTCGACAATGCAAAGCAATAAATATTTCGAATGAGACCGAAAAAAGTGCATGTGGAAATCAAATTAATGATTAGGAACATGATTGTTTAACAATTATTGCAATGTCCATAATTAATGGCGAAAAGGATCCATTTCTTAAGTTCTGATTCTTTTTTTTCATGTTTTCCTTTCTTTTTTTCGTTGAATATTCAATCATATCTATATCCAAATCAGGACTAGCACCAAAGCGAGTCGCTTTAATTAATATTGCAAAACCGATCCCGCGGATAAAAATTACACAAAAAGAGATTGTTGACATCTTCTCAATGAATTTCAACGACTTCTGTAGGCCTATTTCGATATCCTCCAATCCACCATGACAATGAACATTTGGACGGTTGGCAATCGTATCTGAATGATCTAACCTCTATTGATCAAAATAGTCGGAGGTATCGGCGCTTATCATAAAAATATTCGATGAAAGCTGTTAGATTTGACGAAAGAATGGACTCCGACATCATTTTATGTACGCGGAGCTTTACTCAGTCTGGCATTCGGTTGAGTGCATTTGCATTGCTCAGATGTTGCAGCATTCGAGTGTACTCTCGAAGTAATCTGTGGTAACGACCCCAGTAAATTGTTACCTCTTAAATTTCCAGCGAATCCACTGCGACCAAGAAAACTATGTGCACAATTGTACAACTTCGTTTGCAGAATCAGTATATCATCGAGATCTTCTTCACTGTAAGAGGATAAAATATTCACATTCATTCCATATCTGAGTCTGATTCTAGTTGGGTAAAGAAGTATTGTTGCGATGTCGTACCTTGCGCAAGTGAGAAATTTTTGAAACAATCTATTGGGTACTGTTCGTGGTCGGTCAACCGTATCGGCATACAAATCCGTTTCCCGATTATACAGATGCAAAAAGTCGGACAACTGCTTCGCAGTTATAGCAGCACGATCTTTGTCGCTCAATTTATTACTAGGTAACTGAAAAAACAAATCAATAAAAACAATATAAGATAATCACATAATGAGGGACTTTGTGAAAATTATAATAAATTACTTACAGTAAAGAGAAACGGCGTGCGCAAGTTACTCGATGATTGTTGGAGAAACTTCATGATGAGATCACAGCACACAGAATCTGCACTCGGTTGCGAAATCTTTCGAAGTATACATCCTAAGTACAAGCCAAATGCTTTCCGCGCTTCACCTGGACTAGAATAGAAAAAAAAAATAGAATTTCAGAAGAGAAGGTTGCAACGATTTTTGTCCAAACAGAAGCAATGAAAATTAAACGTAGCCATTGACGTGTGGAATACAAACCTAAGCTTATTTCCCTCTTGCATCATTTGCGTCACTTGATCCTTATATTTATGAGTGTCAACATCTATATTTTCTTTGCTATCACCGCGATCTAAACTCTGTTTATGTCCTTTGACTAATGCGCGCTCATATCTCTCATATCTGAACATAAGAAACGGGCAGCAATAAACACAAGTTCATCATAATTACATTGATTAAATAATTATCATCTACGATATAATCAAATATTTTAACCTCGACAGTCTGTCCAGCGTAACCTCAGGCACTGAAAAGCCGGATGCGCGACTAGCAGCTGGAAACAATTGTTCGTGCAGCATAAGATTTAGATTGGCGCCAACTTGTTGAGGTAATCGACCCGGGCCCAGAGGATCAGTTACGATAGGTATTCCCGTTGTAGGATCCAAATATTGAGAATACATTTCCCATGATTTTGGACTAGGAAAAATTCGCACAAATCCACCGCGTCGATCGAATTGTGCTTTAGCTGACGCAACAATTCTTAGCTGTTCGGATGTGAGACCCGATCGATTTGACGACTTGCCAGCCTTTTTTTTCTGTGCTAAAATTTCTGCTGAGTGTACTCGTCTATAACTTGCCAATCGCTTCGAAGGATTGCCAATTGAACGATTGGGTTGTGATAAATTTTGCGGACGTAAAATTGGATCTACAGCCGGAATACCAACGAGTGTTAACAAGTCTGTCATAAGCGCTGATTTAATCCGGACGTCTAATGGTGAATCGCAACCTAATGATGGTGTCAAGTTGACTTCTAACAACCATGGTTTCAGCATATCATCAATCAATATATCGAAACCAAACAATTCAAAACACGAGTCTGGATGTTTCACAAACTGTTTAACACCGCTGACAATACCAGAAGCAGTAGCTAGTATTGATTTAATTATAATGTCCTCAATACGTTGCATGAGCAATTCCGTGTCTTGTCCCATCGATCTTAAATGCCTCAATAGAGCTGACAATGTCCATTTGTGTCCCACATCTTCGGCATCGGGATCTTCACTCTTCACGTAATCAACGTGGAATTTATTGATACTATAGTTACACAAATGCATACACGGATTCCATACATATTGATTGCTGCCTTCATACTTCACAGTTGCGAATCGGACAAGCCCCTCTTCATATAAATATATCAATAGGGGATCGTAACTCGTCACAGCAATGTAAAGACGTAAATCGCATTTGTGACCATCCACTAGTAAAGGATTGTTTATATATTGGGCTACAATTACGGATTCCTCAGTGAAAATTTTTTCAGGCTGTAAGAACGAAAAAAATGTACATAATGATCAATATCACAAATTATAATAACCAACTTTTTCCGCATACTCACACTATTAACAATGTATATACCGCGACCGCGTGAGCTTGCCTTAGGCTTTACTATCCATGGTCCGCGATACCTAAAATGTGCTGTCAATAATTCCCTTGACTCACTCGGCAGTAAGAAAGTCTGCGGTATGAAATCAAGATTGCGGAGACCCTTGCTTCGTTGCATTGCTTCGATATTCTTGTACAAACGATCCTTTCGAGTTATCTCGTAAGATCTGAAAGGATGAGGAAAATATAAAAAAAATTAATTCTATAGGTCTAAAGGATGTCTGACAGACAAACAAGGCCAACTGCATCGAAGATTGTAAATCTTTTTTTCCTTTTTAATTCACATAATTCATCACTTTCGTTTCTTCCTGAGCTTTGGTGCAATTACCTCGGAAAGTGATTAACCTTCTGGAATGGCGCCAGATTCCGCAACACGTCCGGTTTTGGATGACTACCCATCCATAAGAGATTGAAGTCAGTATCGTTCATTGAGACCTACGCAAAAATGTGTTGTATCGTTTAAATAAGTATAAATAAGTCGTTTCCATCAATTCATTTTATATATTATTTCCTTTTATCCATAAATCTTCTCAGAATCAATGGTTTAACTGTATATATTTATTACTTAATAAATGACAAAAATATGCGTATATTATTGGCTTCAGATTAGACAGGGGATACCAGCTCTTAAACACGTTATACAGGGTTAAAGCGCAGTTGTAAATGAGCGTGTTATTAAATATTCGTCTCACATCGTTGCGCATGGACCGAACAAGACGTTGTCTCTTATGGCCTTGCATTTTATTTTGGCGGTAATTGATTTCTTTCCATTTCCATTTTTTGGGATGTATCACTTCATCATTAATATATGATGATTCAACAAATACTTTTGTGAATATCCTCTTGAGACATTGATGTCAATCCTAATTGAAACGGGATTTTTCCATCAAGATGAGAAACGGGGTCTAATCAATTGACATCAATAATAATCGCGATGTAATTTTCATTTGCGTCATGTGGCATCATTAAACGTTCGTCAGATTTCTTCCTTTTATTTTTTATTATACTGAAATTCCAAGCTGGTTCTTCAATAGCAAAATATCAATATCAATTGATATTTTATTCATATTCTGTCGTCATCTTGTGAGCATAAAACGTCGGAATAAGGATTCGATCGAAGCATATTTACTTTTTAATCTCCAGTGTAGACATGAAATGTCTTGCCCAGTTTTTGCATTACTGGCCCACAACTTCTGGCAAAATCTTGGATACCTTGAAAAAAATTATCGTAGGAGAACAACATTTCGAGTAAATAAATGAAATAAAAATAATCCGATTTAATATATTCAAGGTGAGATGAATAAAGGCCAATATTATTGTTCCTTGTGGTTATATGATGAAGTTTTCTTTATTTTTATCACGGAAAAAATCGCGAACCCGGAAATAGCCATTGTGGCCATGGTGGTGTGAGCAGACCGACTTAGTCGTATTGTTCATGTCATATAATTCAAGTTTCGAGTCACGGACCCTTCAATGTTCTTGGTGACCCTCGGTTGGTCACGTCAACCATAACCATAAGAAAAAACAAGAAACTATGTATATAAACTGAAGACAACTATATTCGAGAAAAGAGAAAGAGCAAAGAGGCGTTGAAATCAAGGACTCGAAATAAATGATTGCAAAATTCATCAGCATTCAAATTTGAAATTCATGAACAATTTACTGGAGTTGTAGCTCTTCGAAAGCATATCTATGTATAAATATTAATGTAAAGATGATTGGAGCAAGTCACGAGATAAGTACATGAACGCGTGTTCAAAGATAAATGCAAAATCAACTATCGATCTATAATTCATTAGGTCAATTGGTAGGAAGTATAATTGGCTGATGCGCTGATACGTAAATTCACTTCACATCAAAGTCAATTGATATATATGGACGTGGCTGTGAACTGTAAGCATGCTTGTTTGAATTCAATATAGTTTTTAAACAATCGCACAAAATATACTATAGAACTCTGGAATCATACGTGCATCAACATATATTCATAATAAATATCAACATCAATCATTCCAGTATGACTGAATTACATGTTGCAACACATAAGTGTTTATTTAAAAATTAACACGTCCAAATTCGTCCCCAAACATGCTTGATCCGAATTATCGAATGGAAAAACCAATGGGTGTAATTAATCTATAATTTTTTATCGCCTGTGCATGACAAAAATTGCAAACTTCATTACAATCAACAATTAGGATCATAAACAGTAATTCCCATTATCATACCATCATTTTTCTTGCTTCCGCACTGATAACATTTGTTCGATCGAACGATTTGATCTACATATGATTGTAACTTATCATCGTCATATGTTTTTTCATTCTCCTATATATACATCAGCGGCACTATCGCACAGAGATCATTGCCTTCGCTCAGGGCCACAGAAAGAAAGTCCATGGAAATATTGAGAAGATCTGACATTACCAAAAGCTAAAATGTGTATAAAAATGAAAAATAAAAGTAAATAAAATAAAAATTTTGTAGATTGGATTCACAGAGATGATCGGCCTCTACAACACACTTGTTTTTTACACTACTCCTAACAACTACTACTACCAACCCACGATTGCTGTATATATACAAAACGCAATGTGGCATTCAATAAATAATCTCTATAGTATTTTAAGACCGGGAGCGTCGCCGCGGATCCCGTCTTGGTCGCGCCACGACGCTCGCGTTGCGGCGCCGCGCGCGAGCTATGCCGAGAGTGTATAGTGGAGAGGTGCGAGGTCGCGGGACCAGCCACCGCGTATACGAGAGAGTCAGATGATGAAGCAAAAGGGAGACGTGCAATGCTTTACGATATTCGCTTGCCTCGTCAGTCTAGCACGAGCCACCGCTCAGGAGACACCCGTTGGGTAACAAGCTTTTACTAAGGTAGGCACGCGTTATCCATCGTATCACAACAAGATATCCATTATCAGCATCATCAACTGTGATATGTGTTATTAGTTGCGTTGTACGTTTTTAATATCTCGTGCGTGCTCTCCATGAGCTAGTCTTGTTAAATTCCAATTACAAGATCTGCTATGATGAATTCGGGTGATATGTGAGCACGTCTCACATTTTAGTCTACACATGTTCTAGCAATACTCTGTTGACGCATATATCCTACCAACATTCTGATCGATTTAATCCAGATTGATTCATTGAGATATTCCCTGATGTTGAATGATGACGTGTCAAAAGCTTCACAAGTGGTTGATTCTTCGGTTTTGTGAGCGTGCGATTTGTGTAGACATGTAAATTTATCATGATTTCTGTCACGGCTCATCCAATTTAATTAACAAACATTCGATTACTTTCGAGTGCATCAAACACGATCGTTGTACTGGAGTAACATAAATGCAAATACTTCGCGTGATTATGAGGATATATTATAATTGATAGCAATACATACATGCATACATACAAATTAACATGTATGTAATCGAATTTCCATGTATGTTATGCATTTTGAATACACATTGTGTGCATGGACTAATAACCAATATATTTTCCTTATAAATTCTTGTTTATATTCTAGCTAATCATAATGTGAGAAAAAAAAATAGTAAATAGATAGATGATTATAATGAAGCTTATGGCATTCGTTCAATATTTCTTGCAGTCATCACATATAATATGCATTGCAAAAAAAAATTAGCACAATCAGTTGAAAAAAAGAGAACAAGAATGAACGTATAGTATACAAGGTCACTGAAGTTTTTCATCGAACAAAATGAAAATAGTTTGTAGCATGACAGTATGACAATGTGTCCCTGCATTTACCGGAAACTCGTTGACAGTTGATGACTTTACTAAATGTACATGTATCCTTTCTATCTAATGGCTTCCGAGAATGTCATTGGCATTTTTAAATCAATCGTCATGTGCCGATAGATAAATCGTAGAAATTGACCAGAATTATTTCCTAGTTCTCAGACCTGTAAACCCTGCATCAAGCGAGCGCCCGACCGAGTGAATTATGAGCTAGTGGACGTTAGTAATATAAATGCGTTGAGAGGTGCGTTGCAATTTTTTTGTAACACAAATCTTCACCAGGAAATTAATCATCGACTCCAATAAACTGTGCACGTTTTCTCTATTTTTTTCGCCAACAGACTCGAAAATAAACGATAAAAAACGAAATGAGAAATTATATTAGCTTCACTTCGCACGGTCGTTTCCAATTGTGAATGATATGAATCGTCTACTATTTGATCCTTTTTTTTTACAACGTGATAAACTTCGCAATATATTATATATACACATATAACGAATGTGAGTTGAACACTCGATTCGTAAAAGTATAAAAGATGAATGTCTGGGAGCAGCAAAGTCGCAAACTCCATTGTCAATATAAGATGCGTATACATTATGGATCGTGAAGTAGATAATTTATTTCTTTTCAAAGACGAAGTTTTAAATTAACAGAGTGTTGTTAACGATTCTGTTGAGGCATCATGCACATACATATGCCCCTGAATGGAAAAAAAGTGCGCAAATGACGCGCGACAGGAATAATCAGTGAGTACATATATAGTTCCTTCGTCAACCTTGATCATTTGGTGATGATGACCTGACCAATGCAAAATTCTTGCTTTACAATTTCCTGATATGATTCACGTCTTGGTAATAAGCATTATTGTCTACCACATACATATACATGCATAGGTTTCAACTTTTTGTTGATCTACAGTTGAATGAACGATGCCTGGACACCGTCAGCCTTTGTCCTTGGAGGGACTGAGTTTGGGACGTGTGTGTCAGCAATTGGACGGTACGTGCCGGCGGCTACAAGTATTGTCGCAGGAGACGTCCGCCAGCCAAGTTTTGGCCATTGTTAAACAATCAATAAGGCCATATTACGTCAATGCATTGCCAGCGCGAACACGCTCACGTGTTATTGAAGAAACATCGAGAATGCTTTATGGCCCTGCTTCCGATGGTTCAACTCTCATATCTGGGCCAGCGCCACTTTATCTTCTTGCACTTCTTCTTGGACATGACATTCGCCAGCTCAAAGTAAATTTATGCTGTTATTATGGCTGCAGCCATCAAACATCACTGTTGAAACTTTTGGCTAGTGAAGGCGTCGGGCTGGAATCTCTGGAATTGGCGCGATCGGCGCTTTTACGTCTTGATTGTAAACTGTTACGATCAGCTCTGCTCAATATGAAAAATCTCTTGAGCTTAACATTGAGGAATATTGCTAGTGATTCAGTATTGCAAGTTATTGGTAAATCATGTCCAAAGCTTGTTGTTCTTGACGTTGCTTGTTCAATGCAAGTTACAGACGTTGGATTGAATCAATTATTACTGCAAGTCGAACTTCGTGATAAAATGATGGTAGTTGAACCATCAACAGTACAAGAAACAACGAGTTGGTCACGACTCAAAACTCTACTCGCCAAATTTAGATTGAAGAAGAACAAAAAAAACCAATTAGAGAATGACGGAGTACTACTTGAGTACTGTGAGAGCAAGAATTTACTTTGTGACACTTTGAGAGTGCTCAATATTGCAAACACAGGTGTGACCAGCGCGGGAGTTTTGCTTGCATTGGCTCATGTGTCCCATCTCGAATCCCTTGCAGATTACAACCATATGGGCCGCGTTGTTGAAATAATGAGTCGCGGATTTATAGGATTGAGAACACCATTTAGTTTAACACAAGCGCGAAGTAGTAGAACAACACAAGCACGACTTGAGTTGCTCGCACAAACTTGTCCGCGTCTGGAGAAACTTCATATATCAGAGCCACATCATCCGCCTGAGGCATTACGACTCTTTCCCTATGTCACCAGTCTCAGTGTCCATAGTATTCCCGCACGAAAGGAATGGCTCGCTGGTTTTTATGATTATTTACGTACTAATGGTAAACAACTACGTGAACTAAATCTTCGTGTAATGCAAAGTGAAACGCCATTGCAACTGGATTTACGACAAATATTCATCAGTTGCCCAAATCTTGTAACATTAACCAAGGATGGAGCTAATGTTGTTTGGCTAGACGGCGTTGATCCACTTCCACTTGTACATCTGCGAAAGATACAATTGGGTCGTACAGTCACCGCTATTACTATCACCAAAATACTCTTGCTCTCACCAGCATTGAGCTCACTACACGTACACAGTTGTTTCGATCTCACCAATGAACATCTTGAGAATTTACTTAATCTATCATCAAGATTAACGACCACCAATAACAATAATACAATAACGGAAAATAGTCTTATAAAAAATTTAACGTGTTTCTATGTGTATGAAGCTAGCAAGGTTTCAGCCTCAACCGTACTAAGTATGTTTAAAAGTTGTTCGAAACTGCGTAGAATCGGCAACCTTGCCAATTGGGGACTTGATTGCGATGGAGTTAAAACATTGAGGACAACTCTCGCACGTGCTAATCTCGATGTCGATCTGTGTCCGGGGTCTCATTGGTTTTGGAGCAATTGCATACACTAGCAGTTTATTTTAAATTGTAGATACATAAATACAAAAAAATAACACATATATGCAAAATGTATATATACATATATTGTTTTGTCTGTTGATTGGTCTTATACGACAGTGTCTATTCAATGATATCAGTATTAATGATTTCCCCGGACTTGTCCTCCAAACTGCATGACGGTCAAATGTACGCGAAGGACATACCTACTATATAGTGAGGAAAAAGAAAGGGGAAGCAGCTGTGATGGAGTAGTAATACACAATCGTGATCGATGGTGTTTAATCATTTCATATTTCTCGTCACTCATAGAATGTAGTTGACATCATTGCGTCTTTAGATTATACGATTGTCCGTACATTTATAGCCATAAAAATATGGAATGTAATATTTGTACTTGTGAATATTAAAAATCTTTTACTTATCAATTGTCATTGACTATCGATGATTTCTTTCTTTTTCATTTCTTCAATTATGTATTTCATGTATTTTCATTTATCACTCACCTCAACCAGACCGTGCGATTGTAGTAATAGACTCATCAGTTTCGTATCAGCTTGAATAATTTTGTAGGTCATGTGCAATTGTTTTGCTGGTGGCTCCTCGGGTGGAATCGCCAGAGCAGAGCATCTTTAATTAAAAAGTAGTTGAAAAGTTGATACCGTGACATAGATTAAATATTGAACATGGATTTTACTTATTGAAAAGTCGTATAAGAAGTGCATACTTGAATCTTAGAACAGGTGCTTTGCTACCAGCCGGTCCATTAACTAACCACTCATTGCCATTAGCGCTGTTCTCCTTCGGTGTACTATAAATTGATCACAGAAAAAAAATTGCAATAAATTAAACGAGCAACAAATCAATTTCATATTTTAAATTACTTGTTTGCATTATTGTTAATATCGCATGTCGATAAGAACGAAAACGCCTTGTTGATGAATAGAAGATTGAATAGGTGGTTATCTTTTGTATGAAATAGAGTGCTCTGCTGGTTTTTCAAAGACGTTCAACCGGGATAATTAATCATCTATGTATTCAATTCAATTGCTCGTAGCTGATAAAATTCAGATATAAGCAAGAAAATACAAGTGATTTCACTCTCAGATACACCTACACGCTGAAGATTTTTTACTTTCATTCGTGGCATATGTAATTTCACAAAATTCATTGCAGTAAAACTAGAAATGGTCAATGATGAGTTACGCGTATATTTTTACGACTGTCTTTCAAATATAGATACTTATATTTGTTATGGATGCAATCACGCAAGTTGTTACCTTACACGAAGGAAAGTATTAAAAGACACGAACGCTTTTGCGCATGAGTCTCACGTATTCTCTAATCACCTTCTCCATGTACGTCTCTTATTCATGTAATTTGCATATATACAACATCAATGTATTATTCATGTTGCAATATGTAATAAATATATAGAGGAGAGAATGAAATAAAGCATGCACACCTCTCACTATTATCAGACTTGTGAGGCTTATGAACTAAGGGCTCGAGGGTTTCCTCGCTACTATTTGATAGTTGAGACATTCCAGAGAGACTTGAAGATGACATCAGTTCCTTCGGTCTTTTTCCCTCTAATCTCCTTGCTTTGTCCACCTTCATTCGCGCCAGCATTTCTTATCTGTAATGAGAAAAAACAGAAATAATGATGGCAACTCGTTAAAAATTTGCTGTGTAATTATTCTTACTGCAACTGACATGAAAAAGGAGTTATAATTTATTTTTCTGGGTTAATTTTGCCATTTTTCATTTCGAACTAGATTGAAAGAAATGAATATGATTAATTAATCAAATTTGTAGCAGGAAAACTTGCACATCAGTAGAGAAGAGAAAAAAGTTTTGATTTATTCTCCAAAGTTAATTGTTGTGTAATCAATTTTATTATCGATTCATCTTTGATGATTGTTTGGTGGCCCGGAAGTAAATCCACGTGCACACCATTGATGGTCCTTCCTTTTCGGCATATCCTTATCATACCGGATAAACTCGGACATACTTGTCATTCTCAGGTTGTGTGGCGTGATTGATTAGCATCGATTTCCCGGTACGTAACGCGCGCGTACACCGAGGAATTGCCAATGACCATCAAAGACGTAACACATATATCGGTCTCTGGTTTCACTCGACAGCCGGACGAGGATGTTGACAGTAACAGTAACACACCCCGCATAATTATTTATTGATTGTTCCTAATGCGAGTGTAATTGAGACATTTTTATGGGCGATGTCCAATGATATAAGGTTTCATGATTTTTGTATCTTCAATTCATACTGGAATAATTTTTTTTTCCCATGAATAATAAACAACGATAGACAAGATAAACAAAAACATGTCGGTTATGTGTTTTCATAATGTGTCACGGTTGACAAAATTAAGCGTATGGCGCACAGCAATCTTGTGCATGCACCATAATATATTGCAAAAAGTATTGATTAAATATTTATGGTATATTTTGTTTTCGGGCAACAAAATTGACAGCTTAAAAGCCAATATTGAAATGGTGGCGAGTCAAGCGATTAACCTGTGATGGGAACGCGACAAACCGAATCAACAACGTGCATGAGAAAGCGCTTGAAGAAATCGCATGAAATAACACAACCAAAACTTAATAAGTACCAAAATAGAAATCATAATATCAACAATGAAAATTCAGTGGGTATTTTGTCGTTACCCATTGAAATACTCTTCGAGATATTTTCATACCTCGATTCACAAGATCTTTATTCACTCCGAGACGTCTCAGAATATTTTTCTTGTCTCGTTAGTGAGCCCTCTGTATGGAAAACTTACGAGGTACCATTACAACCTCTATTGAGTTATTAAATATAAATATATTTAGGTCATTCTATCGTTTGCTGATGTATCAATTGAATGTTGGTACAATATAGGTGAAGGAAAATGGCCCCGACACCCACGAAGTAATTGAGCAATTAAAAAAAATGCCATTGCTTGAAAAAATTAGCATCAGTGCACGTCCTGATTGTGACGACATTCTCCATCAGCTTTCACTGAGTAATCGTAAACTCGAAAGACTACGCATCGTTGATTGCACTGGATCAACTGGAAAACTATATCTACGTGCAATCCATTTAACACGAATACTCGAACGCTGTCGTCGACTTCACACTATTCACATTCTTGGCAGTCGCTTTCTTGGACAAAAATTCTATCGCCTTCTTGGTGATATGAAAACACGTTTACGCACTCTCTCATCACAAGCAACATCATCGCAATTTCGTGCATTTGCCAAGCATGCATATCATTTAGAAGAACATGATAGAGAGATCATGTGTTCAATGTGCACAGGCGGTAAAACATGGGCGCCATTACATTATTTTATGCTTGAACGTACTTACAAAAGTGATCAGGGACGAACATTCGCACCAATGCGTCGTACAGTACTAGTCAGTTACCTTTACAATGACTTTCTTTCCATTGACGTTGGTGATAATGATCGACATGCACCAACAACAACCGACGAAAGGCTTCAATCATGTCCTTGACCTGAGAATGTACAAGCTCACAACAAAGTCCACGTAACACTAGTCTTTTCTCTCGTTCGATTATATTTATTCATTTCCTCAACATCAATATGAAAGTACTGAATCGTCCACGTGATCGATGACAGTTCGACGAGGATACATACACGTTCAAGTAAGGAAAAAAAAATATAATAAAGTAATTGACAATTTTATGAATACCAATAATCTGGTAATGTACATAAAACAATTTCCCACAATAATTCATATAACTCAAATTTCTTATAAATGAATTGAAACTGTTTTTTCTATCGTAAAATCAAAATGATTGAAACACATTAACGTGTAATACGTAAATGTTATCAATGTAATCAAAAACACTATACGTTGGTGCAATTGGGTCAGAGCGTGCACAAATACTTGTATATGCAAGTTTGTACCACCAGTTTACACAGTAGATCTTCACCAGAGAGTTGTGGGTCTGTTGGTTAGTGTTAAGATACATATATACATTCTAAGCGAGAGAAAATTAATTCGTGCATCACGCAAACCTCGAAGCAACACGATAGTATATATGATTTCGCACCACGTGTTAAAATGTCATGCAAACTTTCAAGCCGCTGGCAAATTAGCATCGGCAGCTAATTCTTCGTTTACTCTATACATATACATGTAACGACCTATTCAATATAGATTTTATCCAACAAACTACTGCCGTTTTGCAGTATATATAAGGTCTAGGTGACGACAAAGTGTCTATTGGATTTTCGCACGCGATAGATGCTAATACACAATTTACTCAACCACAGTATATCTACGTATGTGTCTGCCTGTCTGTCTGTCTGTCTAGTGTGCAACAAATAAATTTCATTGTTAGTGTGGACTCGGTGGTCATTGATTCACTATAACGGAAACCTAATGGTACGTGAATTCACAAACACACATAAATGTTGATATATTTATATACAAGAAGAGCGACAAGGGTGAGGAGAAATGCAATAATATATGAGTGCACTTAAGTTCAACAACTAGAAATTTGTCGTGCAATAAACGAACACGCAACATCTATACTGAATGTGTTGGGATATAACTCGAGAAAATTTTAACTGTCCCGATGAATTAAATGTGAATGTGTAGGTATTTCTGTTTGATTGTGAATGTGTCTAGGTCCTATAAATGCAGTCTTTAACGTTTATTCCGCGTGTGCTCTCGAAATAATCCGCAAATGCAACAATGTGTGCATTCACCAAGGTTGATTCAAACAACGTCCATGAACTTGAGAGAACATTCCATTTATAAATATAACTCTACTCGATGTGTTTTAATAGCTTTTATACTTAGTTAAAGACCAACTGACGTTTGGTACAAGTTTTAATTGAATAATGTGATGGGCGGTACATATCAAGTGTACTACATTGATCACTTTGCAGGAAAAAAAGATGGTTGAAGGAAATTGTAAAAAAAAGCAGTTAGCACGCAGGGAAATATGGTTTGACGTCCTTGCCATTTATATGTAAAATATAGGTAACGAAGCAAGATGGAAAAGAGCTTATTTTCTGCAGGGGGAAGCTGAAGGCACCCCCTGTGCACGACATGTTTTCAAGTATCTATATGCATACAATCATCCTTCATTCATGAGTGGCCAACAGGTATATCCGATGTGCTTCCTATCATTTTATTCTAACCCATTTTAAAGTGGCGGAAATTGCTTCAGCAATTTTTTAACGATCCATTGAACCGACAAGAAAAGATTAATCATGGATATTCATACATGTTTAAACCGTGTACAAGTTAAATGTTAGTGAAAGGATCATAAGCTTTTTCAATTAATTGAGCCGTAGGTGTTTGGTGATGGAATCTAATTCATTTGAGTGTGCTGTTATTGAGTCTGGCGATAAGCCATCAAAATGTTTGCATAGATATGTAGAGGGAGGAAGAAGATGTCTGTGTATACATATATATGTATATAGCCTTCCTTTATATATCTGGTGTATTATTGCCTTTATCGATTCGAGTTCTATACAATCATCGAGGGGTACTGTTACCTCCCTGTACAATAACTGCGACTTCCTCCCTTTACGTATAGGATATAGAATATCAGTAACTTTATAATCTACAATTGAATACTTGTCATGTTATACGTGGGTTTATCCAAATAATTTGAAATGTTTTTAAGGGCAGAAGCAAAATATCTAACATTAAGGATCTAATATGCAATAATACATGTCGGCAGCGATAGAGATAAGTAAATAAATAAGAAAAAAAATGATATATCGTAGGTTGGAATAAAAGCGCGGATAGCAACGAGGTTTTATTTCCATGAGCGTTTGTGATCGCGTGGATAAACATTTTGTTTTTCACAGTAGCTGAGCTCGAAGCGACGCCCAGGAATTCGAGACGATGAAAGTGACACGCAAACTCGCGAGTCTATTGACGTGACGAGAGAGATTGGGGCGCACACCAAAAGAAAATAATATGTAGGTATATAGCACTATGACAGATTATTGGAGACAAGGTCGAAGACCTTTTGATTCTATATATAATTTCAGTTTTGACGATGATAAAATATTCTAAATTATCCAAGATTAGACATCTTGAATTCATTAAAACGTGTTCAATCAATCAAACCCAATGGTTGAATGGGAGTTTATAATTGTATTTCAACTTTTTGGATTTATTTGTTCGCTTTACAAAGGATATGCGTGACATGTGCTTCATGTTTGGACAACAGGGTTTCCGCATGTAAATTATGTTATTCTTATTTCTTTTTTTCGACCACTCGCCCACTAACATAATGGAAGGTTGCTTTTATTATTGTGCGGGCGCGCAACTTCCCATTTCCGCAATGTACTGACCGACTTTAAAAATGCGGACGAGGTGAACGCGTGCACAAGAAGAAATGTATTACTAAATCCACGCCTTCATTTCTATTTGGCATCATAAAACATGAGTCCATGTGCAGTGTCGTTCATCATTATCATTATCATTGTTGTTGTTTTTCTGCTTTTCCCGCCTCGTTCCACACAGTGACTTTTATCTTCTCAGTTCTCTCCCAGTTGGAAATTATATTTCGTTCCAAGCTCGTGACAAAATTATTATGTGACGGTAAAAAATAGAACATTCTTGGTAGTGTTACTCTTCTCCTTTTTATGTTCACATTTATGTCAGAAGAAAAATTAACAAGCTGTGTATGCTTGCACACATCACGGATATGCAATGCAGATTGACTGCAGAGGTTTGCACTTAGCAGCAATTTTATATCAATCCAGTCTTGTAGTGATTCTATCCACTGACATTGAATATTCATGATGTAATGGAATTATATTTGATCAGCAAAATACTTGAGTAGCTGCACAGCTGAATTCATTTTAGCAACGTGTATAATTTATTCATTTCATTGTATTTTAATACTGGGGAAGATATCGAATGGAAAAAAAAACATTCGTCGACAGTTGATATATACAACACCGGTAGTTTAACATGACTAACACAGTGTGAAAAAAAAAAACAAACAATTGACCCTCATGTAAATGCTATATCAATGAAATCAAACCGAAATTATTAGGAAATTTCTAATAAACTTATTTGAAATAGAAACAAAATTAAATCGTTGTGAGTTGTTTTCTTATCAGTATTGTATATGTAATAATACAATATTTCCAGATACATTCACAACCTCTCGTGTTTATTCAATGCTGTATTGCTTTACGGGAATAAAAATAGGTGAAAAAAATTGTTAATCTGACATTGGTGAATAACATGCGATCCTCCTGCAATCTTGACACAACGAACAATTGACCACGCGCGATAGAAAAAAAAAATTTTTCTTGAAATAAAACATATAATGAATGAAATAAAACTCACCGGTGAATAAATGCTGTTGAGATAATAACAATATTCAAGTTGAATTTCTAATAAACATAACCGCAACTATCTATTTGAAATATATATTTGAAAATGACTATTGGATATTGCAATATTAGTTTCATTGTCTATTAGAGGGAACGTGAGGTAAAAACCCGACGGATCACGGCCATACCGTCTCGATGCGCGACGGCGACTGCCTCTACCAGTCGTATGGCAAACTATTCTCATGTGTACACTCGACAACAAAAATTATCCGACGACAAACGGGATTGGTTGAACTACTCATCGGGGGCGATCGATCTACTTTTAATTTTACATCTCACCCCATATATGACTAATTTAATATAATGCCCACGCCCAGGAAGTTATTTCAATCCACTTCCATGTTTAACTTGTACATACATTTATATCTATAAAGATACATATAAATGAAAGTTGGACGAATAAAAAACAAGACAAAATGGGAAATTCGATCTATGACTGTATATTTTATGTTAAGTCAATAATCGAATGGATTATAGGAATATAAATGAATGGAATTCACGATTGGAGCTCTATGAATGCTATCAAATTACAAATTACAAAGTTCGATTTCTCGACCTCATCGAACAAGTTCTATCTGATCGCCAATTTCCCAAATTGTATATATAGTATTATATTATTTAATTATCTTACTTCATTTTCTTGACATATTTGTTCTCCAGCTCTAGTAATTTTGTATCTAACTCAGCTGTTGAGAATGTCTGGAAAGAAAAATAAGGAATGAATAGTATGCATAATGAATGGTGTCTGCTATTGCGTTTTTTTTTTTTGATGTGACGAGACACGAGATGGAACCACACTAGTCATAGAATTTGAAAAATTTATGGACAACTATATATGAGAATGTGATGGCAATGAAGAGAATGCATTAAAATAATGCCCTGTTCGGTTTCACATTTATCGGGGCAACAACTCGCATGTCGCTAAACCATAAACATTGATAGAATTTCAAACTGAGTGAAATTTCACGGATTTCCGAATGAACTATGTCTGATTTTATTATCGCTCTCGTCGTAATTTAATCATTTTACTATTCATATGCATGAGCGAGCCGACATTTGATAATAAAAAAAGGAAGAGACAAGATATTGCTTGATTATTACTTACTCTCTTTCGAACTAATTTATTCGGGTCGTTGACATTCTCCGAGTTCTTCAACATCTGAAATATATGAGGAAATATTCATCTATTTTCATCATTGAATTGCTCAAAATATAAATATAGAAATGGAGAAACATACATAGAAGTCCTTATACTCGGGAGAAATGCCTTCCAAGTAAAGAATTCGGTTCTCTATATTTTTTATGCGCTCATAAATGTCACGAGGAACAGGTTTATCAATACTCAAGAATTTTTCCGATACGGATAATCGTTCATCCAGTAGTGGATGCTCGCTTCCCACACTGTTTTGATTTTGATGTAACCGCGAATCGTCTACGATAGAAGTGAAATTCATCGTTTGTGGGCCATGTGGATTGAAAACACGATGAACTTTAACATGACTTTTCGAATCTTTACGACGAATTAAAATAGCATCAACTCTGGCGCAAGAACTTTCACTCTCAATATTAACGTGGCTGTAATATAAAAAAAAAACCATACATATAAATATAACTGCATTCATATCACAAAACCCGCAGTTAAAATTCTATTACAAACCTGTGATTACAAAACTCTTGAACATTAGCGGTGTTTACCTGCTGGCGCTTTCTAGCGATAAATGATTCGATACGTCGATTCAATTCTTCTGCATCGGCTCTTACTTGCACTTGATCGTAATCAATTTCTATTTTATCGACATCTATTTGTTTGTTCAATTCTTCAATATTGTATTTGACTTCGTCAACAATATCCAATTGTTCCAATTTAGGAATTACTTTCGGATTGTCTGCGAAAATTCATGTGATATTACAAATATGAATACAGTTATGTATAACGCTTTTTTATTCTTAAATAGCTCTCATCAACTCTCTTCAATATATTTCATTTGGAATCTAAATTATGTCTATAATGCACGAATGTTGAGAGCCAGAGGGAATGCGTAAGTATGAACATGCCAAGAAGTTATTGAATCATTTACTGCAAGCCCACGCACATTCTTTGTTTTCCTTCCAAGCCGATTCTGTTGAATCATAAACTTCTTTCTTCCAAATAGGAACAGTGGATTTCAAGGTATCAATAGCATATTGGACCGCCTCAAGAGATTCTTGTCTATGGGGAGAAGAAATAGCTATAACAACACTAGCTTCACATACTGGAACTTCACCAAGTCTATGATAAATTGCTATGTGTTTAACATCCCACTTGGCACGAATTTTTCTGCATAGATTGTCCATTTCTTTCAAAGCCATCGGCTCATAAGCTTCATACTCTAATTTCACAACCTGGAAAGCAACAATCTTTGTTTTATTTCACTACTCCCTTTACAGTACATGCGTTTTCCATGGGTACATAGTGAAATTGTACCTTCTTAGACTCGAAATTGTCTCGCGTCGTGCCAATGAAAGTAGATACTGCACCACACGATGGAGAAAGGACAGCATCGACTATTTCATTAATTCGCAATTTATTTTGTTCCAACTTAGTTAAATTCTTCGGCTCTTCCATTTTAGTATCCGATGATTCCTGCATGTTAACCTGCGCATAAACAATACAGCGGTCTAAGTTTGAATATTGATAAAGCTTGTCTGCGGCTTATAAATCAAAATTCATGGTATACCTCCACTTAAGGGTGGAATAACCGCAATCTCGTCTTTCTCAGAAAGTTTGAGTTCAGTATCACCAGTAACAAACTCTTCATTTACTGCCAAAATTAAATTATCCTTAATACTTTCTAAACCATATGTTACAACGATAAATTCAAGTAAATCAGCAGCTAAAATTTCGTTGGGAATACTCGTTGTTATTTTTTTAACACCAATAATTTCGCGAGCTTTAGCAAAAAATAAAATAGTCACTTGTATGTGTTGGATGTTGTCATCCATCATGGACTATCCACGCATCATAATGAATTTCCAGTTTTATTGCTGCTTGAGACATTGTGATTATTTCTTATAACAGGCAATCATATAACTAATCAGTTCTTACGTAAGTATATACAGTTATTTGAATCCTCGTAGTATATCTCACTCTCATTATTGAGGTTATGATACGTTCATAAAAACATGCTCGTTCGTTTCCTATTGCACACTGGATAACACACTCGCATTTGCACAAATGTCTCGTGTCAGTATGTACATATATGTGAATGAACCTCCGACTCGCTAACACCGTAGGGAACAGCGCCACCTACTTGGACACGAGAATGAGGTTACGTTCTGTGCAGTAGTCGAGGAGAGTTAGGCGCGAAATTCGAATTTAGGGACACAACCAGTGCCATCTATGTAGAGAATGTGTACCCTAATTTGCAAATCTTCCATATTAGATATAACAAAATTGAAAAATAGATCTATGAAGCTTCATGATAACCAATAACATGTGTAATGAATTTGATAAAATTATTGCAATCTTTGTCAGAATTGAATACATTAAATAGTGGTGCCCACACTTCATTTGATTCATGTCTTTGGCGCTGGGGTTTAA
The DNA here is from genome assembly GCA_030523045.1 of Meteorus cinctellus. Taxonomy (NCBI): domain Eukaryota; kingdom Metazoa; phylum Arthropoda; class Insecta; order Hymenoptera; family Braconidae; genus Meteorus; species Meteorus cinctellus. Next base: position 58,749 of record JAPYZF010000382.1, read on the forward strand.
ATCGTTCAAACAGTCCTGAAGGTCATCGTGTGTGTGCTTATGTATTGAGAATAATATTTCAATTAACCGCAGCGATGGAATGCTGCAAGCAATAGAGTTAATAATATACTCGACTATTTATAATAAATAAATAAAACATTAGAACACCTCACGATTTTTTCGCATCACGTACATTTGTTGATATAAATTTTTCCATTAGTTGTTTTTCTGAATAATTATAATAATTCATTTATTACGAGTCGTGTGTGAGAGGATGAAGCAATATTCGTATGTACATACCGGTAATAATATATTGTCGTCAGTGTCATATAATAATAATTAATTGTACAAGTTATAAATACTTTTAAAGATAAAAGGTCATATCAATTATTACAGATACGTCTGATCGGAATTATATGTTCACAATCAGTGAATCAACAACTTAATTAAAAACATTGTCAACAACGAAGTCGGGTGACGGTTCCTTCAATGATAATTGATTACAAACATAGATACGGAAAACAAATAAATGTAGCACCCATATGATATCTAACAATGCAAAATTGGATACAGTCGTGATGGTGAGTTACAGCAAGAACTTGTCCTTGAATCAACATTTAGACGTGTTTTGTTACATGTGCTTACGTATGTACAGAGCACATAGAACAACTATACGCTTGACAAATCAGAAGTTCGTAATGGAGAGAGTAAAAAAACAAGAAAATTCATGTGTATGAAGGCAACTTGAGTGAGTGTGGGACAAGGATAATGTACTTTATAAGGAAAACTCTTTTCCACCTTCAATGTAAAAGACCTATAAGTGAATTGCAATCTATATCATGATATAACTATCTTATACCAATATGAAAGAATAAAGAAGTGTTATAGTTTAATATAAACTTCTTGGCCCTGATAGTTTTTATGAGTAAAAAATGTTAATGCACAGATTGCTATATTTTATATCGTACATATTGTAATCCCTTTTTTACCGGCCAACTACTCCATGCAGTATGGATTATCATTTTTTTTTACTCCACTTTTTTTTTCGTTTCACATTATTCAACTACATGATGTGGTTGTGTCGATATTGTGGGTGGGTCCTCGAGCACCACCGTACAGTGCAGGACTCTGCAATGACGTATAGCACTTGGCATGCAGGTGTATAAACATATATTCAATCGACAGGCTTATCGATTAGCACTTGAGTAAGCGGATTCCAAATGCCAAATCGTTATAGGAAAGCGTTTGACAGAAACCATATGCGTGAGAGAGCATAATCAATTATAACACAGTTATTGCATGGACAAGAGTTGATAGATGTTGAGAATTTTTTTGAACATTTACTCAAAACATTGGTTACTACGTATTACTTTTCTTTCAGTTTCTAATCGTACACTATCTGAAGGAAAAAGAAATAGCGGATTTTATTGTTCGACCATGTAATTGCTCCATTTTCGTTGATGCTTGCATGAAATAATTGAGCCATAATGATAATGTTATCATACAAATGTTCACATGAGTGAATTGACTGTATGTAGCAACGATACATGATGAGTACACAATAAGTTCAACTCCAAATAAGAATTACAACTTGATTATTGTGAAATCTCGGTCATTACAACAATAGATTTGCAATGTTGGATCCAAACATATGAACTTAACTGAAAACGTTTCTCATTTGTTCATGGAATTCCACATCATTCCATTACTTTAAACAAACGAAAATTTAGATGATATGATTTTCGAACAAAGAAACTCATATCTTTTCAGCGTATACTTGAAATTTAATAAGAACATCAAGTGCAAAATATTGGAAAACCCGATCAGAATTGAATGGAGATATCCGACAGAATATTTCAGAAAAAATTTGATTAGATTGTTGAAATAATATTGCACAACGAATATTCCTCGACGCGATATATCCAGTGTTCTTTCCATTTTTCTTTTTGTGTAATAAATACATTACCGCAATAGACTTACAAAATCCACAAATGCTTATCTAATGAGAAACTTTCTTTTTGGTTCTCGATGACTCGTCCAACTGCTGCGGGGTGTAATTGGGAAGTATACATATATATATATATACTTGTATATAGATACGGGCGGATGAGCAATACTGGCTATTGTCTGTTTCTCTGCAAGAATTGCCCCATTGGTGGGGTCTTTCACACCATGATATCGTCATTACTCATCAATTTGAGGGCAGGGCAATTACCAAAGTGTAGTCGGTGTTGTTTGACAAAATCGTTAAAAATATCTTATTATACCTCAAGTATTGTCATCCCACAATGATCTTTATGAAGTAATTCCAGACATATGTACATTTCTTTCACATATAAGTTTATCTGTACACGAGGAAAAAATTCATGAATGTCCGCACATAATATGAGGGATCTTTGATATAGGTTATAATCGCGTCGCTTGAAGTGTCTGTCATATAACAGCGACAATCTGGAACACTTAGGACGTTATGTAATAAAACGCATGGCATTGGTAATTGGATGTAATCATTTGTGTGCGTTTTGACGCGCGTGCGTGTGAAGAACTCGAAGCAAAGTAAAGATCATATCAGGCAAGAAAGAGAAAAAAAACAGGGGGAAAGAAATCACGGTCGTGGTATGACGATTCATGTGCAATACAATCGATGGATCAAATTGTTTGGGTCGAGCTTTGATATACATTGACATTAGAATACTATTTGTTATATATCTATATATTAGATATATACAGTAAATATGTATGTACGAATAGCATTATATAAAAATACAATTAATTCATGTCATGGTCGTGTATTTTCGCAATATGCGTTTTCACTAGACATCTTCCAAACCAATTAGATTCGTTTTATATACGCATATGTCCTCATATATATGTCATGCTGCTGGAAGTCTCTTTTAACTAGTTTTTTTCACCTTTCTTTTTTTATACAGACGGACTAGATTAACATTGGGAAACAGAAAAAATATATATGAGCATCACAGAAGGGGAGAAAAACTTTATGAGATTTTATGTATTGGTTTTGTATTAAAATTTTTTGTGTTATAGATTAAGAGGTATGTTCGTAGCAGCTACCAAAATAATGATTAAATTATCAGGGAAAAACATGTTCATTGTTGTGAACTTTCGGGATCATTTTGGTCGTACCACTGTAGAACATAAAATGATTCTATTCTTCCTGATACGCAGCATGTGAGTGTCGGAGATAAACCAATATATTCACGAGTTTTCTGATGTTCGTTCGTATTGTTCAACATTTAACATATAACAAGAACAGGAAGAGATGTTATTGTATTGGTGCATTGCGAGAGAGTAAGGGGACAGAGAAATTACGATGACATTTAATCACACGCGCCCTCAGTTGTGTGCTTTGCCCTTATGACCATAAGCGATAAGGAAATACGATCTACACATACACAGAGTTACTTTCATCCATAATACTTGCTAAATGTTTGATATTTTGTACTCGAGAGTATAAAGGTCGAACGCGCAACCCGCATCGCAATGAGAGTATTGCAAGCAAAGAAAACAAAAATAAAAGAAACAGCAAAGTGAATTACTCGAGTGTATAATGCAAGATTATTTTTAGTGGACATAAAAATATTTATGGGCATAAAAGAATTGTAAAGCAATAATCTAAGTCAGAATTAAATGATGAAAAATCAATTAATTGCACACACACATCAGGCCTGAGACATGTGAGTCAAAAGCATGATGTCATCTATGCAACATTGCATTTGACACTGCTAGCAGCATCGATACTTATAGAATCAAACGAGTTGACGCGATCTTGCATTTAACTTGACTTTTAAATTGCGTTGTAGCAATGTGTCTGAACGTATACAAGCCAACAACAGCCGTGTGGATCATATTGTCATAGCACCGACGATACATCAAATGTTGCATGCATGTTTATGATAATTTATACTATTATTGTATCGTTTAGCTAGAGGTGCAGCTGATGCAGAAAATAATAATCGCGTGTATTTCAAAGTGTTTGAATTTATGACAAACAAATCATCTTCGCCGTCGTCGTCATCATCATCATCATCACCATCGTCACCACTACTCATTTTCGTGATATGTACATAGGAAAAATGCCGTAACCTTTTGCGCCGTAATGTTATCCAACAGTCACGTTGATTTACACCACGTTACGACGTATCTACATCTTTTGAGACGAAAAAACAAGGAGAAAATCATGCAAGAATATAATTATATACATTAATTGTAGATATCAATAAGAGGGGAACCCAATTTCATTGCAGATTCTCCAGTTAACTTCCCAATTGTAAACCTTGATGATCAACTGAAATTTTATTTTCCTTGGAAAAGTCAGTGTTATGATGCTACGGAAAATTCATCTGTGAACATCCATATGTATCGCCCATATCTGTATATGAATGCATCAAGCTGGAGGACCTCATCTACTGTTTCAATCTATGTAACCATGAAGGGCCTACTTACATGAATAAATACATGAATATAAAGGGCTCCGAATTATATGCACAATCACGTAATTGTCCTAGGCAAAATGACATATACAAATGTATGAATATGAAGGGGTTAATTATGCACATCAATATATCGGAATCCAAATTACCTTGCAGTGTTCCATACTCACAACTCGTCATTGCAACAATCTAATTTTCTAATCGTCGCAACTCCAATGCCTATGCGCGACATAGCGACAAGTTGGAATCATGATACGAAAGTGAGGGGCGCTGACTTTGATGCAGGTCGACCTCGTTGCACTCGGAGTACGGCCCTGGGCAAATGTGGTTGGTATAATCATATATATACATATATATACAATGGAGAGGTGAGAAGAGTGTCGGCGTGCAAGAGAATCACTTTTTCTCTCTCGCTCGGTGGTGCTCATCGTTAAAAGGTGGGATTGGTGGTAGGGATGCAGTAGTGTGTGCGGATTGGATATGAAACAAGTGCGTTCGGGCGCGCAAGAGCAATCGACACACTAAAGCAAGTGCGACAAAGATAGAGAGAAGGTGAGATCGACTGAAAACCCATCGAGTATCAAACCAGCTGGTTGGCAAGGGAAGTCTCGCGAGCAGTCACCAGTGAGACGCGGATTCCCGCGAGCGGATCGTGTCGTGCTGTGAGGCTCATCCATTGTCATCCCCCTCGATCCGATCCGCCAAAATTCAACCTACATAAATATATAAACATCTGCATACACATAATATATACAAATATATTATATATATGTTGAATGATATATTGTGTGGATGAATATAGATATTACCGTTTACCTAAATACAATTATCCCTAAGTACAGTCATTAAGTGATCTCCCGCGCTTGTATACATACCTAAGTGTGTGCGTGCGTATGTGTGTGTATGTGGATATACACGAATACCTATCGGCAGTGACTAGGAGTGACTTTGAGCCCTCGCTACTTTCTGGGACACAGAGACGGTCAGTGCGAGAGGTATTAGAGTGCCCGAACGACCCAGCAGTTCGCCCCTGGCACTCGGTGTCACCGTGTCCCGTCCCGTTTTTCTTTACGCCTGCATAACACACACATTCACACATACCATTCCATCCCTTTATATATGTGTACATATATTATACATACTTATACACAATACGGTAAGCCAACCAAATACCACTACGTAAAAGCGACGACGCACACACATCTATCGCAAGTTATTACTGTGGTGCGCGCAAACGACTCGCAAGATGGCCGCCGACTCGGGAATGGAGACGTGTCCCTCCCCAGAAATCGCGGATTCCAGGAAACGGCCCCTTGATTGTGACGCGGAAAACGGTGCAACCAAGAGGTCACATTACGGAACAGGTAAATTATCATATTTTTTATTTACATTTTTTGTTTCGTTCATTTTGAGGAATTTTATATTGAATTTTATACTGGCCCTGCTCTGTGTCATCAGATAAGAGATCGTCGTCTCTGTTCTTTCTTGTTCTATATATTATTCTCTAGCTCCGTCTGTCATATACATTACTCCAATCTATTTGTCCCTGTTTCACTTTCTCTGTTGGGCTTGATGAGGACGGATTTTCATCGTTTGCGTCGTCATATCCATCCTCATCGTCTTCGTCGTCGTCATCATCATCATCATCATCATCATCATCACCGTTTTCGTGCGCACTGTGTTCTTGTCCGCGCTCTATTATCAATCACGATTGACAACCGGCCATTGTAATGGTTCTTTCAACATATTCCATTCATTATGTGAACACATTTGGTGTTATACATTTGTGAAACGAAAATTGTATAACATCACATGTGTTTTTATGTATCCAGTTTTACAGTTAGAGAAATAGTATTGAATAATATTGAATGTTTATTTTATTACTATCTGTATGAGTATCACCAACTGTTTTGTCTCATGTTGATAAAAATTTCGTGCGCACGGCGCATTCTTGAGTTTGACATTAGTATACGTGTGGGTGGTTGTCGAGAACGTTTTTGTTTTAATGGAGGCCTAGCAGCTGTATCGTCCAAGCTTCATGACTCTGCAAGTTTTCTTTGCGTCATATTCACGGACTTTAATAGTTAATTAAGAAAAAAACTTAAACGTCAGCATACTCCATTCCTAGGCTGAACGGTTAACATATGAGATATAATGTCACAGTGGATAGCACCACGTCGATAAAGTGCATCAAAATGTGGAACATAATCGGTGAGTTCGTGTCGTGCCGTGTCGTGTATATATTAAACTGTACAATGGTTGTGGGTCAAGGTCGAAAGTGAACTAAAATCACCACACGGGCACTTGTGCACCTGTCAAACAGCTGTTTGCATTCTGACCATTCGGACTTCCTGTTTGTTTTACGCCCTTTATTAAACCGACATCGTTATACCGCTATTTTTATATCGAATCTTTTGTTTATTTGTTTCATTCCCAGCAGGTGGCGATGGAATGTATCATCTCAAAGTACTCGTCCCAGGTGTGGCGGCAGGGGCCATCATTGGGAAGGGTGGTGAAACCATCGCCCAATTACAAAAAGACACGGAAGCCAGAGTTAAAATGTCAAAAGCCCGAGATTTTTATCCAGGTACATATGCACATAATCTACAATTAATTTTGCTATTGAATAATTTTTTTTCAATTACTTATTGATACCACGTCTTTTTTTCAATCTCATTTTCAGGAACTACAGAACGTGTATGTTTGATTACTGGTAGTGTAGATGCTATCATGGCAGTTATGGATTTTATTATGGAGAAAATTCGCGAGAAACCTGATTTAACGGCAAAAACGACGGTGGACTTTGACTCTGGCAAAGCAACGGCGGAAAGAGACAAGCAGGTAATTATGATAATGCGTTTTTTTTTTCTTAAATGTCTACAACATAGTATTGAATGAAATGACTGTAGAATAAAGAGCATCGTGATGGAGAAATAGAAGAAAAGCAGTCGGTTTCATACGCATTCAATATAATAATAAAATATATCTATTATTGTTGCAGGTGAAGATTTTGGTACCAAATAGCACAGCGGGAATGATCATAGGCAAAGCAGGAAATTATATCAAACAAATAAAAGAAGATTCAGGCTCGTACGTGCAAATAAGTCAAAAAGCGAAAGATTTGTCGCTACAAGAGCGCTGTATTACTGTAATTGGGGAAAAGGACAATAATCGAAATGCGTTGCTGATGATATTAGCAAAAATTGCTGATGATCCACAAAGTGGTACTTGCCTAAATGTCAGTTATGCAGACGTGAGTGGGCCTGTAGCGAATTACAATCCAACTGGTAGTCCATATGCTCAAGCACCTGCTACCACACCCACATACACATCTCCAGCTGGACTCAATACCGGTTAGATATTTCATAACGAATGATTCACTCATCATCATTCAAATATATGACGACTAACGATTGAACGTTTTATTTTGCATTGTAGTGAGTCTATTGAACGGTGCTGGTCTCAGCTTGAACTTGAATTTGGGTGCAGCTATAACTACTGGCACGTCTCCCGTTACAACCCAACTTCTCGAGCATATAAAATTAAATTTGAGAAGTACAGGTTTCTCGGACGCCGTTGCAACCGAAATTCTTACATCGATTGCCACATTATCCAAGTATAATATTCTTGGTATGGGCATCGGTATGCCATCTAGTGTGAGTTATTTGGGAAATCCGATTGACAGTGCAGCATCAGCAAATGGGTCAAACAACAATGGCGGAGTTTTTGGTCCAATTGGTACTGTACCGGCACTTGGATCAACATCACCAACACCACGCAATGCACTCGACAGATACGAGACATTCGATCCATTCAGGCAGAACAACGCGACTGCTGCCAGTGCCATTCATCTCAACAACAACTCATTCGGACTGGGCACAAATCAATTGTCACTTGTAAGTAAGAGTCCTACTCAGGTAGATGCCAACAGCAAGGAGACCAAGAAAGTAGATGTAGAAATTGCAGAGGTTATTGTTGGAGCCATACTTGGGCCCGGCGGTCGTTCACTCGTTGAAATTCAGCAGCTAAGTGGCGCCAACATTCAAATATCCAAGAAGGGTATGTTTGCGCCCGGTACAAGAAACCGAATCGTGACTATCACGGGTTTTCCAAATGCAATTGGAACTGCTCAATATCTGATTGAGCAACGCATCAGCGAGGAGGAAGCTAAACGTGCGCGTTACAATGCCATCGCTGGCATTATAAATTGATTTGACGCGGCTAAAATAATTAGATCATCCACATTATTGACTTCCGTCATTATAATCAAAGCGCACTCTGACAAACTACGAGGACAACTTATCAATGAACATTATCGCCACCACCCTGATACGATACACAAGTTCTCCGAGTATGAATTTTTTTCATTGTCCGATGATTCCATCATCGATGATCAGGCGTCGCGACAAACACCCTCAATTAAATTCTCGTCTGTCCTTTTGCATCACTGTATAGGCGCTTATTGCATTACCAACATCACCGTTCATTCATCACGGCTCGTTGACATTTATCTATCTCTTAAGATTTTCAATATATTATATATACATAACACATATATATATATATCTATATATATATAATCGTTATTTACATATTCGTTATACAATTATTACAATTGTTCTGTGATACCACATTGCGGGGCTTTATCACACATCCATAAAATACACATAGTATATATAAATGAATATATATTATGCATTGCATATAGGCAACCATAATCCAAACGACATACATCACATTATCAGCGATTCACATATATATGGCAATGATTAATTCGAAGCGGAACTACCGAACGCAAAGGTTGAACAATTGTTTTTATTCGCATCGAAAAAAATGCTCATATATAAAGCTGAAAACTAAATGAATAATTGAATACATAGTTGTTTTACGATCAAGGATATTTACATCAACGTTTGTTGAATAGTGAAATGATTGTGGATACGTTGGTATTAGAAATTGTGCTTCACTAGATTCAGGAACAAAAATAGGTAAAAACAGATTATATGCTCGAGCTTCTTTAAGGGAGGAAAGATTAGAACGAAATTTTTATATATTACAACATTCATCTTTCTCCCTTTTTCTCTCATTCTTTCTCTTTTTCTCTTTCTCTCTTAAACTTTCACTCACTTTTCACCCACTGATGAATGAATTCTCTACTTTGTCAGTGGGGGATTAACGGTTATTAATACCAAAGATTAAATCTCACAACTTCGAAATAACATTGCTTGACCTAGATAAAGTATATAGTTAAATATTTTGATACGGCCTGGCTGGTCCGGCTGATAGTAATTTCAATATTGTCACATTGTCAATTAACTTCATTGCGCGATCTATTTTATTCGGTGAAGAGATCAGGAGAATGACATACACCCACATACACAACAACACCAAAATCGTGTCTTCACTCTTTAGTTGAACCGAATTATTGTCGATTCTATTATTATTGCGGTTGGGTGAGGCTGAGGTAACGTGAGTTCTGATTTCCTTCGTTCCTTTTTCTGTTTCAATTCCAGTATATAACCGTTTCGATCTAATCACCTCTTCTTTTCAAAGCACAAGTTCTTCAACTCCCTCAATCGTTATTCAACGACATTGTTCACTTATATAAAATATACCTAGATAAGATTTCTTGCGTATTGCTTTGGTAAGTCGCTCACGAAAAGGGGAGGGAAAAGTAAATTGAGTGATAAACACATACACAAAATGTATAGATTTTGAATTTTCCTGTGAAAGTTTGAAATATAAAGAATATATACAATTTCCTGGAAATCATAGATTGGTTCAGATATCGAATAAAAAAGAAAAGAATAAATATAAATGAAATAAAGAAAAAATATCACAAGAAATCAGGCGCGAGTCGTTATGATTTGAAACAATTTATGGTAAAGAAAAATAAGTAACGTGTGAATTTATGATTATGGCCGAATATTTTTTTATACCATACATTGAAGCGAGGCGAAGATAGATACAGGGAGGGTTGGATTACTTAGAAATGGCGGCAATGATTTTGTCCATACCGAAGAAACCAAATTCTTTCTTCTAGATAAGTTTTTCAATAGATAGATGAGTAGATTGACACAAACGCATTAAATCTATAAAAATGAACTCTATTTATTGCCGCTATTTCTATGAGTCTCTTGTTCCACTTGTTGACCGAGTAAACGGGTGATTTCGTTAGTGAATTCAAATATTCCACAATTGCTGTTTCCTTCAGCGGCTAGTGCAATGAGTTTCAGGGGTCGTATATAAAAGAAACAAATATATAAAAAATAGACGAAAATTGGTTTAAACAGACCAATAATGGGTACAGTAAGGAATAAGTGAAATCTATATGAATGAAGAATATTATTAGACGTAGGGATTCTATGGTGAATACGGATTTGCAATCGCGAATAATTTACAGTTATTCGATGGCGCTGGCTCATCGCTCTTCAAAAATGATGACTTGTATATTTATAAATATTGCATAAAGTTATTGACTATGTTATATACATATATATATATATATATATATATATATATATATATATATATATATATAT
>JAPYZF010000383.1:0-69286 GCA_030523045.1 Meteorus cinctellus
TATATGACTACGCTCAGAAGGATAGACGAACACTATATAAATGCAATTGAATCACCATAAACAATACGGAACTATATATAAATAAATGCGTACGCAACAGTAATAAACGGTAAATAATTATTTACTATATTATAATCAAATAGCACTCGTCATGCGTCAGAGTGTATGCTTGTGATTGAAAATACATTTTTTTTTCTCATTGTTAATTTAGTGGTAATGTCTGAACAATCATTACCACTAAATTTCAGTATTTGAATGACAGGTTTTCATCGCAAATAGTACTCGTAAATCGAATTTCATGATTTATTGTTCGATTGCTTGATTATAGAAAATGGATTGGAAAATTGAATAGTAATTTTCCGATAAATAACAAACGGAATTGTGAATTTTAATCACAATGAATAATTTTGTGTTAATGAATAGAAACCCGGCCTCAATTCTCGATAGAATGTCACCTGTCTATGTTCCAAATTCCATTTTTCGTTTTTTTATAATGTTCATTTTTTTCACACTTATCAAATTTGTTCACCACTGGTTTTTGTTAAAAATGGTTTTCCTTTAAAAAAATTTCTTTAAAAAAATACTATTCAGAAATTGCACAATTATGACGAACATTAATTTTCATATCAGAGTCGAAAGGATTCCATATTTTTTTTTTACTCTTGAAGAACATGTAATACATAAATTCTATTTCAGGCTTTCTGATCCAATGATTTCACCTGAATGATATCACTTCTCTTTCGAGCTGTGCTGTCTGGAGTATCTCTTGAAGATGCAAGTCATGCTTGGATGAATTCAGTCCATTTAATTCGAATGCAAGATACTATAAGAAATGAATATCAGTCTCACAGATTGAAAGTTTTTTTTTCCAATCCTGTCAACAATTTTACAACATCGATGAAATTTAAAGCATGAACATATTAAAATGTTGTAATGATCGCATCTCTCAGTTATTCGCAAACTAAAAATGCTAGAATGTTGAAAAAAAGCTATGGAAATTCATAAAATATCTTTTCATATACGTTAATTCAGGTGTAACAATTGATGAAATTTACTACCGTCAAAAAAATGTTGGACTTATTCATCAAATGGATTTCGTGATGAGAATGAAATCTTTTTGGCAATTTCAACAGAATTCGGTGAGAATTGGAGAAGTAAAAGGTTATTTGTTGAAAAAGATTCACCGCAAATTTCTTGTCATTCTTGATTAATTCAAGAGTTAAGTGCCAGGTGATGCGTTGAGCGGTCATCCAATATGTATACGATGAAGTGAAGATTTAGCTTAGTTCAATTTTTAAACAACTAGCGAGAACGTTTTCGCCTACAGCGCATTAAATTTCCAATCTTGTTTCCGTTTAAAACACATTTTTTTTGTTGTTTAATAGAAATTAAATTTTTGTTTTCGACATCCCGGTAAAACCTTGAATAAAAATTTCACAACCGACAACGCCACTCTGTCCTTAGAACGTTAATAATCCAGATACACTTAAAAATCCTAGTGTTTCAAATTTTCATCAGTTTTTATAGACGTGAAGCTTTTTTCCGCATTTATCCCTCGTTAAAAACATGAAATGGTTTTAGCTGTTTAAAAATTCACAGCTATTGGGATAACAGGATAATGGTACGCTCAATATTTCGTGCGCAAGAATAGTAATAATAAGAATAATAATCCCCTCTTTATCACTTTTCTTCGATGTCACATTTGCAACAATGGTGAATATTTGTCTCAAAGTACTGTCCAATTTCAGAGAATTTTATCTTTTTTCCCCTATTTATACATGGTAGGGCGAATAATCACAATGAAATGATAATATTAATCTGCGATGGAACTGAAAAAGTACTGACTTTTACCTTCAAATCATAAAAAAAAAAGGAAACACGAGAAAATGGGAGAACAATTTCAAATTTGTATTAATCTGAAAGGTAGAAAGAAAAAAGAATTGTACTTCGGAAGATGGGAATCCAAATTCAAGATATCTTCCACTTGAGTTATTGTCAATATTTGCAAGATAATGTGCGTTGAAGAATTGCATATTGCACCGTGTAAAATGAGCTTCGTCAATTTTTATAATCTGAATCGTTCAGATATAATAAAGACAACTTGTTTTTTTTTTATTATTGTTCAATTGATCTTGCATCTGCCTCATTATTCTGAGCAGGAAACATCAAAGAGAGTCGCTCACATGCCACCCTCAACTAATTTCGCTTCAAAATTTCATTAAGACTTGATTCACAAACGATCTTTTTTCATCCTTCTCAAAAATATTATGAATATACTACAGCACAAGTGAAAAACAACAGACAGTCTGTAAATTGAGGAGAGGAGGGAATGTAATCGCGACGCAGGCGGACTAAAGGGGTAGGTAAAAATGGAATGATCATTAACTCAGAAAATAGGGCGGTGAATTTGACAGGAGCAACGGAGCGAGAGAGCGTAAGCAAAACACAGAGAATGTCGGAAATGGTAAAGCACTCGTGGTAGTGATGAAGAGAGTAGAGATATGAAACAAAAAATGCTCGAAAAATAACAAAAGGAAACTTCATTTATAATATTTTCTGCACACATACAAATACCGCTCCAATAATATGAATTACGAATAAAATTACTTCCCATTATCAATTATCGGAATATATACGACAAAAAGAAACCCCTGAGAAAGAAAAATGTCGGCCAAATTTTTTTTTCAATTAGTAGAAAATTAGATAAAAATTCTCCAAATTCGCATGCACTGAATCACTTGAATGGACATTCGCAAGTGAAGAAGAACGAGAAAAAGTGAATATCAAATTGAGATAAAATGGGAAAAATTTGTGGACAGCAAAAAGTGAAAGGAAACATTGCAGAAAAATGATGGATTTTTTACTGGTCGATTAGCTCGTGCAATGTGCGCGCCCACAGGTATAACCGCAATAGTTGAGGTTAATCACGATGGACGTGTAAGGCGAAACGGGCGAGCACGAGCAGCAATAGCAGTGGTATTATTGTGACGAGAGAGAAAGGGAAGGAAAGTATCAAAAAAAAAAGCAGGAGAAGAAAAACACGAACGGAAAAAAAAACTACACGATCACCCAGTGGTTGAGATTGATTTCCCAGCGATTCTCTTTCTCTCCTTCATTTTTTTCATTTCACTTTTCTTTCTTTTTTCCCCCGCTATTGGTGGATACCATTGCGGCCAATGGAACTTCGTTGAATCGTTACGAGGCGAGAGAGGCCCAGGCATCTACATATTTTTTCTTTTTATTTTCACCCTGCATTGGGCTTTATTCTCATTGGGAGACAAATGGGTGGTTGAAGGGAAAATGTGAACGGCCTGTAGTGGTGATAGTGCAGTTGGAAAAAAAAAATAAAAATTGGAGAGCGTGTGGTAGAGGTAGTAGGGGTGGTGTTGGTGATAGTGACGGTAGGAAAAGAGAAGAAGATAGGAAATATAACTCGCCTCAGTGGAATCTCGAGTCGGTATCGGTTTAATATAAAACGATTTTACGAGCCCGAATGAAAAGGCCATTAGTCGCTGTCGATGGAACTGCTGCAGGCAAAGGGACGAAAATGAAAAGGAAACGAGAGTGAGGGAGAAAGACGGTTGAAAATGAGTAAGGGCGAGAGAAAGATGACGGAAAAAATATGAAAAAAATTGGGGGGTTTGAAATGAAGAAAAAAAAAATATATGTATGTATGAAAGACGATGAATAAAGAGGAATGGATCCTTTAGGGATTTATTACGCACGAGTGAACACGAGCTTGAGTGTACTCTTGATCGACAAGGTATAAAGGAAAAGAAAAAAAAAAGCAAAAATAAGTAGTAATAACAAAATGAATGAGAAGTAGAGGAAAAATGGGGAAGAGAAAATTATCGATAATTTACATGTCATCAATTTGAATTTATTGGAAAATATTTCATCGAGTTTATCACAATCGGTATATTTTAATTGCATCGATTCGATTTCAATATCTGCGAATGAATAGCTGGACAAAATTTGAGGTAGAAATAAATGTTTCAATTTTGTTTAAAAAGTATTTTCATTGCACATGGATTCTTATATCTTATCATTGAGATGTATCGAGTCAACGTGAGTTATATATATTTAAGCTGATTTATAAAATGAGTTCTTATTGAAGCTGTCAAGATTATCAATGCAACCACATTATCAAACTTCATTTCAACAGAATTGATTCGAATTTGAAAAAAAGCAATAAAAAAAAAATTATATCCAATTGAATTTCAATGATTGAAGAAATTTACTTCACTCATTTCATCGTATTACATTGATTGATAATTAATTTGGAACATTCAAAACATATTCAAGATTTTCTTCTCTCGTTTAGTTAATAGTGGTGTTTTTTTCTTCTCTATTTCGCTTGTCTATTTTCAATTCATCTTTGCAAATCGTTACTTCATAAATTGGTCAATGAGAAAATGTAATGACAAAAGTGAATTCAACTTTTCAATGGCACATTCAATTTCAGTCACCAGCAATTTATGAATACACTGTAAGAGGAATAAATTCTATCAAATGAAATATGTTTGAATCAAATTAATTTTATAATTGTTTACAAGAAATTTAATTTCCAAAAACATTAATCATCTCACACAGTTAAATGCGTTTCACTGTGTAAGTGCAAACTGTGTCTGAAGTTATTGTTATCAAAAATATGATGAAATAAAGAAACTGAATGATAATTACGTGCATTCTTTTATTCATGAAAAACTTCAAAATTCATAAAATATTCAGGACACGGAACATGAATTACTCCGACAAGAAATCAACTCACATTTCCGTTATCCTCTTAATAGAGAGATTTATTCACTCATGTATTGATTTATGTATCTATATAATTCCCATCTTTTTTTTTTCTTTTTCCTCTACTTAGTTTGTCTAGCCTATTGTGAAGTTCAGTAATCCACCATTTCCGAAGTAAAAACCTTTTTCCTCAATCATAGATTATCCATTTGGAAAGAAAGGGACAAAGGCGAGTGAAACACATGTACATATGTATTATGTGTGTATAGAAAGTTGGTAAAGTGAAGAACAAATAAAAAGAAAGAAGATGGAAAGAAAAAATATCAAGTTTGATCCAAGACTTGAAATGGAATTGGGCCAATGGTATGCAGAATAGTTTTTGGAGCGAGTAACTACGGAGGGAGTGTGGTAGAGTGAGGAAAATACAAAGACAGTTGGAAATAAGAATGGGAATGAAGAGGAAGTCCAGTGTGGTTGTCGAAAAAGTACAGTTCAAAATCAGACACGTGTATCAACAGAGAAGTCGAATAAAAAGTAGAAGTTGTTTTGACTCCAAGATTATTTTCCAAACAAAAAACTTTTGTCATAAATTTATATCACTACCACGACTATTTTCGTGCGTTTATTTATTCATTTATTTATATGTTTTCGTTCCTAGTTTTTTGTTCTTATCTAACACCGATATTTTCATCGATTATTTTTCGATAAATATATTTTTCTTTAGGAACAAAAGTGAGATTTTGTGAGTAGTGAATATTCATGACAATCCGAACAGTTGATGAGGTGAAGCGAACGTACTTCATGACTTGGACTAATTTTATTACTTTTTATTCTTACTTTTCTTATCGGAAAGAGAAATTTTTTGGTCGTTTGGATCGCACAATTTTTTCAGGAGCATTTATGCATTTTCTGATCTCTATGAATGATTTAACATCCCAGACTTTGTTTGATTAAATTTAATGATTATTAGTAGAATCTGAATATAATGTGGAGATGTAATTTGTCTATTGCCCTTATATTTTTCACCAATGCTCTTCTGAGGATAAGTAGCGAACAAATCAGATTCTCTCTATTGATTGAATAGTTTTACAGAGCCAAAAAGTAATTTTGTCTGCGTGACATTTAAGTGACGGAAAAAATGTTTAATGGGAAAATTTGAAAATAAATCTCAATATATTCCTTCCGAAAAAATTCGACAAAGATATCGGATTAAATATTTTGAGAAATATATCAAATTGAATCAGACATCAAATTTATAGATTTGATTCAGAATTTCAAAAGAAATCAAAACCAGCCTTTGTAAAAATCGATCGAAAAATAATTAAGTTCTCGTATTGTTACAGCTACTCACAGTCGTAAATCTACTTTTCAATGAAATTCTTTCTGTCTCTATTGAAATAAGGACACTAGCACTCCGACTTAAGTGACCACTTCAATAATTGACGCAACAATTGTCACAAAAACAATACTGCAAAATTACATGTGAAACCATTCTGAAGAGCGTAAACCGAAAAAAAAAAGTTTTGTATCATAAACCGACATGGCGTGGTTGAAGACAAAAATCTTGGAGTTTTTTTTCCTACCAGACAGAAAATAAAAACCAGAAAACAGTATACGAAAGCCAACCAAACAGACATTTATATGGTGAGTGAAGATAAAATACAGTGCAGGATATCAGAGATGAGTGTTGTCTGGTACTACGTTATTGAGTATATGGGGGTATAAGGTCTTGTCAATGCGGCAAAACAGAAACACATGGTCAATATACATGTAAATATACATACATACATAAGATAACGCTGAAACTCGAGAGACGGTGTAGAAGAGGACAATGGGAAAATATGCAAACGGCAGTAACTATCGTCAACGACTGGTACTTTCATTGTTGTTGTTTATTCAAGTACCAGGATGTCGTCACATAAACGAAGCACAATTATTATCGTTCGTATTATTTTTTTATGACTCTAATTCTGACGAAGTCAATAAACGTTGATATACATATAACAAAGAATAATTATGTCGCTGAAATATTTCCCTTGGATAATTTTAATGTTCAGATTTATGGATGTGATGCGAGTATTGATAAAAAGGGAATTGATAGGACGGGGAAAAAAAAGAGTCAAAGTTATTCTAATTTTCTAGATTTATCGTTTGTTGCTTTATTTCACGATATTTCCATCTTCTATTGTTTATATTATGTTTGTGATTGACATCAATTATGTTAGAATGCCTCTAAAATCATCATTATTTTGATTCGCTGAAATATTATGGATCTTTGAATCAAATAAAATACCGTGGTTGGTATAAATTGAATGATAATGACTAGCAAAGTAGTATCAGAGCGAATGATGTGAATATTATAAAAACGCAATCACCTTTCGAGAAATTTTGCTATGAATTTATTTGGGAATTTCGTCACTTTGTCAAACGTCTCGAGACTGAAATTGCTGTTCCCAAACTGCCTTTTAGAGAACTCAGCGCTATGTACCCTAGTTACTATCTGGGCCTCACCCACACTTCGCCATATCTACTAGTACCGTTCTCGTTTTTCTTTAATCGTTCGACTCACTGGATAAAAGTATAGACATAAAAAATACATTAATTGGATTATGAAACAGTCAACATAATTTTAAGGAGAAGAACTTATGTTTGAATCTCTATATTCATCAATTTATATGGAGCTTTATCACTGACGAGATTGAATATAGCTGATTGAGTATTGACAATCGAACGCT
Source organism: Meteorus cinctellus (assembly GCA_030523045.1). Taxonomy (NCBI): domain Eukaryota; kingdom Metazoa; phylum Arthropoda; class Insecta; order Hymenoptera; family Braconidae; genus Meteorus; species Meteorus cinctellus. Next base: position 7,476 of record JAPYZF010000383.1, read on the forward strand.
CAAGTTTCACTCGTCAATAAAACAAATCGCCAATGCGGGGAACAATGAATATTTCGAATAAATGAATCAAATAAGGGGGCGGCATTGAACAAAAGGTGAAATAAAAAAAAAATGATTTTTTTTCTCGCTGTATTGATGTAGAGAGACTCAGTTTGTCCCATTTTTTTTTGTCTTCGCCTTCGTCCAAGATTTTTTTCTCTCGTTGCAAGCTCCATTATATTGTTCCGTCGCAATCCTTTTGAATAATTTAACAATTAAGATGAAACTTTTCCGTTGAAGACGCAGTCGCGTTGAAGACAAGAAAAGAATGAAATGCAAGTGAAAGAGTTTAAAGCTCTATATACATTTTATATGTATATAGAAAGAGACGAATGGGAGAGTTGTAGAGAAAGAAAGAATAAAGAAAAAATAAAAATAAAATGGGAACAACAACGAAAAAAGCGCACAAGTAGCGAGGGCGGGAGTAGATGAGAGAATGAGAGTGGGAGCGAAGAGAGAATTGAGGCGAATAGCAGGCGACAGAATACTTTTAAATGCTGGAGCTTACGGCGTTCAAAAAGTTTTTCACCGACTTTGTCATTTCTATTCTGATATAAAAGCTCCATTAATCCCAAAAGAGCTTTCGACATTTAAAAATTCATTTACAATATCCCGAATTTTTTATTCAAATATAAAAGCGAAATCTTCCTCCACTTACTTCACCTTTTTTCTTTCTTAATTATTCAATGAAAATTTCATTGTGCTGTCAAATAATTTAAATGAATCTGTGCACTGAAAATTTTTTTTTCTTACAAATCCTGCAGATAATTTACAAGTCCATTACATTCCTGCATTTTTTCTTCCCCTTTTCCTTTTTCACTGTTGTGCTCTTATACTCCTCTCAAATTTACGAGCATTGTGCCCACAGCCCTTCGCAAGCTCATAAAGTCAGGGCTGGTGCCACTGTGTTGGTACTGCTGAAAAGCTCTTACAAAGCCGGGGAAAAAAAGAGCGAGAAAAAAACCTCTGGGAGACGCGAAAGGCAAGTGAGAACGTGGAGACGCATCATGAAACTCAATGTTGCGCTCGCGAGCTTGCAGGGGAATAGTGGTTGGAGAGCGGAATCGGGGGTAGGAGGCGCTGGAACTGGCGGGCTTCAAATATTTAACGAGTTTACACTCTCACCCTCGGTGTGTGATAACGTTCTGTAGGTGTTGAAGCTAAACATTAAAAAAGCTCGCGATGTTGATGCTTTTTTCTGCGCTCTCCTAATAAAGCTCTGTCGTTCTCTCTCGCACCCGAACATTTGCGCCATCGCCCCTACAGCTGCACTCTTTGTAATCTTCCCAAAGAAACCGAGAACAAGTATTATTTAGTTTCACCAGCAACATTAATTTTCGGAAGCTTCAAAAATTTCTTTCCGTGGAGCTTTCACTCACAATTTGATCTCAAATTTCATGGATGTGCACAGTATTTGAATACGGAAATTCGAGTTCTTTTTAGTGGTGGAAATACTGGCTTTGAATCTGAAAATGCGAAACATGAACTTCAATTCGGAAGTCAATCGTCATTGTTGTTTAATCTTACTCATTATGTTCTGTAATGGTCTTAACATGGGTGAATGACGAAATATATTTTTTTCATTAATTTCCATCATTCGTGATACTCATTGCCTCTGTAGTTTCCTTCGTTACACAACATGGTGGCAGCTTGAAAATCATTTACTTCTCTTAATGAGTTTTTTTCCGGTCTGTCAACATTTATTTCAGGAAACGTTACGTACAATTTTCTTCAGAGAATGGGACTCGAAATGAACTCGTAATTGCATGTTCGAGCTTTTTTAGTTCTTCATTGTAGAGTATTTATTGAAGTTCACATGAAAATGAAGGATTATCTGAAATGAAAGATAGTTCGTGACCTATAATAAATTTCAGTCACCAGAAATGAGATGACCATTAATAACCATCGCCTGTGGTTTCCCATTCGTTCAAAATGCTTTTTTCGCTTGAAATCTATCCGTAATTCAAAGTTTTGCATATAAACTCTCACAACTGTTTATAGTCATCCCTGAAAGAGAGACCCTTTGAGTGGAAGGCAACATATATAAATGATTTGCTTCAAAATTCGAAAAGCAAACCGTGTATGGTGACGGCACCCTAAGCAAAAAAATTCTTGTCACTTAACACATATTTTTTCTTCGAAAATGATCTTACCCGGAAGCATGTTCGAAGCACAAAATCAGTGCGTTATACCACTCGTTAATGATTCACTCAATGAAATTTTGTTAGTTCTAATTGCAAATGAAGAAATTTAAAAACGATTTCTAAAACTGAATTGTGAAAGTGCCAAATCCTAAGAGTAAAAATTATCCACACGAATTCTCAGCACTTTCTCGCCCAGAAAGCTCCGTCTTTGACTGAACTCAAATCGGAAATAAAGATTTTGTCGAGCTTTTCTAATTGACTGCACATAAAACTGAGTGATTTATCGAGCTTCTAACAAAAATGAACTGAATATTGATTGCTAAGTATCAAAGCTCGTAACAAAATATTTCTAAGGAAAATATTTTTTCAGCAAAAATTTTCATTACTTGACATATCTGTTTTTTCCTCAATGATGATACAAAAATTCTCGTGCAAGGTTTAAAAGCCATTCTAGTCGGCGAGTGAACAAAAGTTTTGTCGTTGTGTTTGTGAATATATGTATGCGCATTTACATGTGCGTGTATTATATATGTGCTTGCGTAACACAGCCGCGCCACCACCGACTGACCCAAATACGTGAGCTTTATTTAAACCAGTTGCCTCTCTTCGGTGCTTTTAGTCTCGACTTTCGTCGTCTCTCTCAACTCACCATACGCGGTTCCCGCTATACTAAACGCGCTCGGCTAGTCTCACACCGCATGCAATGCGCGATTTCGCTTCCATCTTTAACGATCTCCAATTCTCAAACGTGCCATAAATATCACTCATGTGCCCAGCCCCAAAACATACATTCACACACATTCATACAAGCATAAACATCTTACGCTAACTTTACTTATACTTTGACTGTTCGCGTATTGTCATCGACAAATAAATTTCGTTTACACGCGTCACAAATTGAAAAATTACACACCACATGTCACTTTCAGTTTGTCATTCATCCATCATCATTTGAAAAAAATCAACGAACAAACTTTAAATACACGAGCTTTTATAATTTTTCATTTACGTATATTTGTTTTACATAGTTCCAAAAAATTTTCATAACATGGTGAACATTAGTGTTACAATTATAGACTGTGAAAATTTTTGTATCTTCTGTTCGTATTTTATTGTCATCATTATCATCATGTTCATAAAATATTTATGCTTCACGAAGGCATTTTTATGTCCAACGATTATCGTGTATATTTAATGAGACAGTATACCTACGCAAAACACACGGTGTTTCCCACTACTTTTTCCTCTCTACTCTATTTTATGTTATTTTGTATTTCCTCTTTTTTTTCAGTTCTGTCTCGTCCAATTCGCCCTCGAGTGACAGCGAAAACGGCGAGGGTTTTTTTTTCTTCAGGTTAATATTTCAAAGGGTTTTTTATCCTCGTGAATATCTACCAAACAAAAAAGTGAAAAAAGAAGAGGCAGTGAAAAATGAAAAGAAAAATAAAATCTGCTGTTGAAAACGTATTTGCATCAACAAAATTTAGTTCAAAATCTTTCTTGCCTTTATAATCCATGGCGAGGAATACATTTGAATGAGCATCGAACTTCTCGAAAAATTCGTCTGGTGGGCGTACCAAATGAATCTAACATGTTTATAACTTGGCATTTTGTCTTCACACAAGCTTTGTTCACTGAACAATGAATGCAGAGTTTGAAAAATGAATTATGTATAAAATGGATAAACGACTGATTGACATTGAATCACGAAGCGCGATAAATCATTTATTGTCAAAAAATACACTTCAACGATAATTCTTTGTATTTATTATTTCATTTTTCCGAAAGTTTCATCAATCCGAAAGCACACTCATATCTATATATCCAATACTGAACTGTGTCGATTTGTAATTTGTCTTGACAGATGTACTGCGCTGCAAATAGAGTAGAATGAGGCAACAAGTCCTGAATGAGCTTGAAACTTTGAAGGAAATTTATCGGTTATAAATCCGGTTTAAAAAAAAATTCCCCATCATTCAATATTTCAATTTTTCTCAAGTCTAATCCATCTTGAAATTCATTGACACCTCGATAATAATAACTGAGCTTTTTCTACCTCATGACTTGAATTAAAGTTTTTTTGTTGTTGTGAATGAAATTCACGTTGCCGTATCGACCAATATTTTTCTCATAGGAGACGGGCTTTTTCAAAAGCTCCTAAGAATTTTCTTCTCATATTACGACAACAGAAGTGAATAATAGTATATTATGAATGACGTGAATTGAAGAGAAAAATAAAAAAAATAAATAAGAAATAACCGCTGTCAATCGATGTGTGAATTATGGAGGGTTCTGTGTGTTTCTGCCACGTTGAATCGCGTTTCGCGACGTGACCTTTGACCCAAACCGCACGTGACCAGCCCCTTTTCGTTACTGATTGGCTCAATAAAGGAAAGGGAAGAAAGTATAAAAAAGGATGAACGAATACAAAAAAGAAACGGAAGGGAAAAAGGGAAAGAGAAAATAAAGAAAACGAAGAATTACCGAGAAGGAAAAAGCTCGAAAATTCTCGTAAATTCCATCTAAGTATTTGTCGGTGCTGAATCTTTCTGAATCCAACCAGAATACTGATTAACAATTGATCTAATTAGTTGCCACCCCGCTCAATAATCCAAATTGTATTTAATTCATTCAACAAGGAGAAAATAAAACACATAACACTCGGAATCAATTACAAAAGTGTACAAATGTTCCATCGAATATTACTTTTCGTTTATATGATGGTTTGGTTTTGTATTTTTCATTATCATATCATTTATAATTTTACTCACGGAGTTAATAGCCGTCATGCTGTCAAGTTGACCAGGATCTGTGTCCACTAGCCCGCTGTTACCCTGCAAAATGAAAATGAAAATGAGCAATTAACCATCACATTTTTTTTCATGGTACTAGAGAAAAAGAACAAAATGGAAATTTATTTAATTAAATTCCTAATTAACTACTCCTATGAAGTAACATCGTAACATCATATGAATCATCGTTGTTATTTATTATTATTATTTTTCATATAAAATTAGTAAATTTTAACGATGTGCAAATGCATTTACAGTGCCAACATTCAAGTCATTTGAAGCCTGAAAAATCATGTCATGACCCAATTGGCAATGTGAAAGTTGAGTTGCATTTATTTTATTTTATTTTCTGGGTTTTTCCCTTTTTTTTTTCTTTCAACTAAACATTTCATGTTGAAATACATTCAAGAGAAATAAGAAGAACATCCAAAGCAATATGAATTCATGATGTTGGAAGCCATTTCAGAGTTCATGTTGACATTTACTTCGTATTATATAAATTCATTTCGATTTTTCGCGTTAGATTAAAAATAATTATATCAGTCATATGTACAAATGAATCAACATTATTAATTGGATGTGATCTGTGGATTTTCATTCATGAATAGAGAAAAGTGAAAATCATTTAATGTTTATTTCCGAATAGGTTCACTCTCTTTCTCATACATTTGCATAGCTTTGCGTAAAATGTATTGAACTCGAGTCATGACAATTTTTTCTTTGCTCATTTCTATTGAATTTGTTCCTTACTTCCTATTTAAACTCAATATCACTCATTTCTTTTCTTTCATGCATTCTGGATACAGTTGGCAGTCAATTAAAATTGTGGCAATTGAAATGTTTCGCGGTGGCTTGAGTTTTGTGTCCAAGTGATCATGGAGACGTAACTCGGATTCGTGAATTTAATCACTGAAACAGCAATCATTTGTGGAATTTTTGTGGAAGAAATTCAATTGAGAGAAGGAAACGAACCCGGTGCAATACTTTATTTTTATGAGTGGGTGCTATTATTTTTCCAGAGTGAGTGAAGTTAAGTAGTGATATTGTTTGATTATTCTTATTTTCTTTTCTTGTTGAGTAATTTCGTAGCATTGTTTATTAAATTGGATTTTTCTTCGTTACAAACGTTCATGATCGCCGAAACTAATGAAAACGCATACGAATTTATCAAAAAATTTATTGAAGAATACAAATTGTTTTGAAGGTAATATCAACCAGTTGAAGTCTATTTATATTGTAAATTTCCCGTAGGAAACACTTAATGAGACACAATGCGATGTCAAGAATAAGGAAAAAGTGTGATTCATATTGCATAATCTAAAATTTAACATTCTCAGAGAATAAATTCTCATCATCTGACATATGTTGTCAGTGAATAGCCAGAATTGTGACTATTTCGACGAAAATTTGCGATTTTAATAGATTTAAGTATAGAGCGAACAGAAATGAGAAATCTTGATGAATTTTGAGTTTCAAGTCTGTCATTCATGACAGAATTATTTTCACGAATGGAAATTGCACATTATTAATTGTAACCATGTCCGATGTTTTCTGAACAGACATTTCACTTGGAATATGTGGGCACTTTCTATGCTCGCTCATATGTCATTAACCGGAATTATTATTTGATGAAATATCTTATGAAATGAGCTTTCTATGAATGCTTTGATTGTGTCTATCCACATCGGAATCATCCACCGAGAGGCATATTAGATCGTGACGTTACCAGCCTGGACGATTCAAAAAAAAGGAAAATGAATTCATAGTATCGAAAAACACGTTTTCTCTCTTATATTGAACAATCAAATTCCCAATTCATGATATTTTCCCAGTCTCATTTGATAACAAAACATTTGATGAATATTTGATTTCTCGGACCTGTGGAGAACGTATTCAGATAACTACCAGTAACTTATAGAACACTCGTAAATTGAAAAGCCGAACAAATAAACTATCTATGGGTTTTTGTTCAATTTCACTTTCATTTTTCTTTCAAATCTTTCTATCACAGAACGTTGAATTTTCACAACTCGACAACGGTTGCACATCTTGTATATAAATAAATCTGAAGTAAAAGCGGAAAGCAAGAGAAGAAAACCCGAGTTTCATTCGTCTTGATTTTTCTTTCAGTTTCAAGGAAAAAAAAAATTTTTACTATGTGACAATCATCAACCTATCATGCAAAAAAGTTATCAATCAACTGCAAGAGGTGGTTTTTGTATTAAATAAAGCTCTCAGATCAAAGTGATGAAAAAAAATTAATGAATGGAGGGAAAATGTTAGATTTTTTTCACCACTTTCATTTTTATTGTTTGATTTTAGTATTGAAGATGGAAAAGCCACTGGAATACTCTGTATCAACCTTTTTATTTGTCGTGTCTTAATAATCTGGAAAAAAACTTTGGTGTTTCTTTTTTTTTATTGTTATTGGAAAAGGATATAGAACGGTATATATTTGCGGAAAATGGATAAACTCCTTTATGTCGCCGATACTTTTATGTAATATATATGTACGTAGTATATAGATACACAGTATATGAAACTTGACAAAAGAAACGACGTGCAAATGTCCAACGAACTTTGATCGTAAAGCACAAGCTCGAGTGCACTATAGTGCAGTTTACGTATGCGATGGTAGATGATACCGTAGCAAAGGAGAAAAATAGGAAGCAGAAGCAAAAGGCGAAGAGGAAGAACAAGAAGGAGAAGGTGGGGAGAAGAAGACTTCAGGGACAAGTTGTGGCGAAGAAGGACGGCGTTGAACTGCTGCCAAATCGGTTATGCACGAATAAATTTTCGTGTCAAACTCGTAGACGAAAATGGCCATGGATACATAGCTAGTTTTTATAGGATGTAAATAAACATGAAAAGAGAGAAAGAGAAAATAAATGAATCCAGAAATTTTGCAAATAAATTTTTGTGTATGAAATAAATTTTGACGTGAATTAATTTATTCAATAATAAATTTCGGGTGAAAGTTTGGAGTTGGTGAGCACTATTTCCGGTTGAATAAAAACTTTGTTACGAATAAATCACATGAAAATTTTGAATGTATTGTAAAGGTTGAGCAGATGAAACGATTGAAATAAACAAGTTTTTTTTGTGTATCACAGTTGTCAAGCGTCGGAGTATATCGTTGTTAGTAAGTTAGTAAACAACTTCAGATAAATTAGAATCTATTGATCTGGCATGAAAAATAGATGGACTCAATTTTGTAGGAAATTTGATTCAATTGAAAAATTGACACATTTGTTTTCTCCCGAAGATTTATGATTACAGAGATAAAGCGTATGAATTCGGAAACAATGCGTTCAGCCAAGGAGTGCGCTGTACATTAATGCTGCAACTTTATCGCTGTAATCATTAAACAAAGTGAAGAAAAGAATGAACATAATTCTGATCAAAATCGAATTCCTCATGAAATTCCACCTCTCCATTTTTTTCCTAGAGATAATGGTCTTCGCGTTATTTGCCGGTATTTGTTCGATTGCATTTGATAAGAACTATACAAAATTTATTAAACGCCGCATAATTCCTATCGTAAATTGACTGGCCAATGACGTGAATACATTTCACTCAGGCCTTCTCATTCTTTTTCTTTCGAATATCTTCGCTGGAATATGAAAAAAAGGGCGTCCTAAATGATATACTATCCACATAGTATACAGACAAATCCATTCCACCCATCAAAGTTTCACACAAATTCCTTTCTCTCATCCATAGAAATTTTGGAAATTTCCATTACCAGCAGCTAATCCAAAACGTATATATTTAAATTTCAAAGCAAGCTCACAAGGATACACGCACAAAGACAATCGACAAAAGAATACAGTACAAAAAGATAAACAAACAAAATGAACAAAAAAAAATACATATATATCATCAAACAGTTTCTTGCACTCTGTTTTGTACGCTTAGTCATTTTGTTGGTTCAACTGAATATTGATTCAAAGTTGCCGCACAAAATTTCCACTTTCCAACGACAACTCTGTCTCATTCTCACTCGCCCACAAATAAACCACTCTCTCTGCTCCGGTTCTGTGTACGTCGTTAACGCAAAGCCACGGTCTAAAGTTCTGAGCCGGTGGCGATAGTACCTAGAACGACGCAATGGTGGTAGGATGATCTACATCACAAAGAGGATGAAACGAGTTGTGTAAGCTCGACGGGCAAGCTTTCTCACGAAAGATCTACACACCGATGAATTGTGTGTGGGTGTGTTTGCAGGTGTGTTCTCAACTGAATTCATCTGGAAGAGGTGGAGAAATCACTGAAGGAAGTATCGATCCATACATTATATATAATGATATAGGAATATGGAAATAAGTTTTATATATCGAACTCTTATTTGTGTCTGAACGCAATTGTTCTGGATTCGACGAGATAGGGAGCTATTTTGAAATATATTTCGAATAATTATTCTTTAAATATCCTCTGGGCTTGTTAGGAGCATTGCAATGTTTCTATTCCGTTTTGTCTTGATGGAAGAGCGGAAATTAGACAAAAGACTCATTGAATACAAATGAATGAATTTAATAGAAATGTTTGAGAGAACTTATTGATAGTTAATGGCATTTCATAAGTATTCACAAACACATAAATTGTCAACATGTCTTTTAATTCATTCGTATTATCGTTAATCTCGAATACAAAAATGTGAGCTTGAATATAATTTCTCAAAGTTTTCTGAGCTGGAATTGATACAATACTCGTTAAAAATTAAACAGTGTTTTGAATTTAGGAAAAAAAAAACCTATTTGCAGTGCAAGTAAGTAGAAAAAGTAAGAAAATTATGGTCCAGTTGAAAGTGTTTGAAAACAAATAATTTATTCAATATCTACGAAAATCTATTAAGTTTTGATAAATTGTTACTCCAACAGTTTGGATAAATTATCGCTTTATCTTCAACAAATAGAAACAATTCTATCGAAATTTTTGTTTAGATAATGAATTATTATGTTAACTTTATATTCATCGCTAAGCGATAAACTAATTATGAGGATAAAAGTTGGATGCGAAAGTTGTGTTCAGTAGACGTTCCCTGATATTCATTGAATGTCTAATTGGTGCTGAATACTTAACATTAACTAATGTTATTAATTACAGGCAGTTACATCCGAAGTCGATCCTTTTTTTGCAGACTGATAATGGCATTCATGATAATAATAATCATAACAAATCCGTAGTCATCGCAACACACGAAATGAGAACAGATCGAAAGCAATACATGACAATTTTAACTCTATCGTGAATTACTTGTTCATCCATATTTAATGAATTACCGCGAACATTAAAAAATCAGAATTCAGATAATCAGAAATGTTGTCAAGCCAATGCTCATGAATAATTAACTAATATTAGAGGTGCACAATATAAATTTATTGTAGAAATAAAACACAGATGGAAACTGTTCATGCTAGAAGTATTCATCATCTACTGAATCACTAATTTTTATAAATTAATTCACATCAGCTATAGTGAGTTATATTGATGTTCACATTTCACTTTCTTCAATCAATTATCATAATAATAATAACAAGTAGGGTTGCATTCGCTTGCTCGCTAAGCTCGCTCACGCGTGTGGTCCCCATATCTGGTGATAGATTTTTTTGGTGGTGCTTAATTGGAGAATTGCTTTGTCGTATTTGATACCAATAGGTATAACATTAATAACTCCCGATGCTACTTGCTATTTTTGCTCGTCGAGTCTCGCAGGAATTTCAATTTTCCCGTTTAAATTCCATTTTCAGATGTGTTTATGATATAACTAAAAAACTACTCAAACAAATCGAACCAAAATCTAATCAGCAACAAGTTACGTCAAGCCCTATCGATTGCGTCATGGACCATTCGAATGGCGTTATTAGTTCGGTCGTAATCGTGCAACAAAATTTTTTACCATGCACACACACGCATACACACTGTGTGTGTGTTAACCTGCTAAATCAGAAATCTGTTAAAAAATCGATTTTTCATTTTCGTAGTAAATACAATAACTATCGGGAAGTTATAATATTGATAAAGGTGAAAAATAGAAACGTGTTGAATTATTACTGTAGTTGACAAAAATAACCCAGTCCGTTCACTTGGCATGGTTCATCCAACGTTTCCATAAACAAAGTTTGCATTATTTAACCAAGACAAATGTAACAAGATCAATTCAATTAAGAAAGGTCACTATTGAACTGGTGGCGAAGGTAGAATCATGAAAACATTTATCGAAGATTCTCCAGAATTTGTGTGTAAAGACAAGTCCGTGTTGAATTGCCAGTGGTTAAGAGACAATTGATGGAGAACATAGTTTGGTCAGATTTGAAATTCAGCAACTTTTACCTCTAGTGAAATGAATAACCAAATGACAATTATTAAAACGATGTACTGTAAGGTCATTCTCTGTTCCCTTAACTCCTATATTGATTCTGTTTGTTCAAACAGACACATAAGTATTTTATAGATTGCATAAATTTGTACGAAATCGATCGCAAACTTTGTGCTATGTGACATGTTGAAATTCTCAAAACATCTTTCTTTTTCATTTTTGGAATTAATGCGTATGTAATTCCCACATCACTCGAATTGAACATTCCAGAATTTATTTCCATTCCGAGATTTTGCAATAAATCAATTCTTCTCCAACATTTTTTGTGAACGTCATGAATTGTATTCACTAATAATCAATTTTAATTTTCATCCGAGAATATTTACTCTCGGTGGTTCGATGAAGAAACAAATTCTCGGCATAGTTTGTTCAATTTTAATACTGAAACAGTATTAAACCTATGCGTTTGCTTCACTGAACGAGAATCAAACATGGGAAAACAATTGGATAAAAACTAATTGATGATTATTATCAAGATGTTCTTTATAGTAACAGTCTCACTACAATTTCAGTCACATAAACTGCGAATACATTTCAGACTAGAGAAAAATTCTCCATCTGCGCATTATAATTAAAAATGAAAGAACAATAAAGCAAAAAACACGATAAAAGAACCATCTATACTTTGCTCTCACAGTAATTTGAAATATAGTTTGCTTCTGAGAGTTCACATTTCACGTCATGTATATGTACGCTCGCGCTTCTGCTAACGGTATCTCAAAATTCAAGCACAAATTGCCGGTGCGGTGTGGTATAACGTCGAACGAACGAATGAACGAACGAATGAACGAACGAACGAACGCGAAAAGCTTCGTCTCTCTCACGGCTCATGGGAATACAAAATGTACATAGAGAGAGCGTGCAGACAAGAGAGTAAACGAGAGTGTGCGACAACGCAACGGTGTGCAATAGAATGAGTAAGTGAGACAGAATGGGATATTGTTGAGATAGGCAAAGAGAAGAAACGACGATAGAGAGGGATAGAAATGGCGATTTTGCTCGGGGGCGAACGTCGTAAAGCGAATTATGAGTTTCACGTAATTTACGGCCACGGGAGATACGCTCTACGTCCCTGGTGGGTATATACGTGCGATATAGTTGCGCGCATCGTAGTATACCTATTCCATTTACTGTATACCTCATCATATAAAAAAAAAGACTTATCGTATGTGTAGGGGTGTTTATGTTTGCACAAAATTAAGTAAACTGTCGAACACGTAACTTCTCGTGATTTGTATCAATCGTGACTTTGGTAGAACAATGCGCGATAGTATAGTGAGGGGAAAAAGGATGAGAGAAACAGAGAAACTTTTGTTGAACATGGATAAATGGGTACATTAGCCATTTTTCGGGATATTTATTTATAGTTGATGGTAATATCATGAATTTTAATGAATGAGTCCTAATTATCAATGTTGTGTAACTATTTATTTCAAACAAACGACTATTTTACTATTGTTAAATTTTCTATGTGGAGCTTACAAACTTTATGTTTCATCTCGATTTATTTCAGTGGAATAGATATAGATCAATGTTTAATGATTTTTGTTCAGAAACTGTTGAAAAATTATCACCAATTACTTATTTATAATACTGTGAATTTATGTCACTATGACTACCACAGTTTTTAGTATGTAATTCTATCACGACTTTCATAGCTATGAGAGCTTTTCAATGAATTGTATTGGTAATGAAAATTTCTTGTTATCCTATTATGATTATTTGTCTTCATGATTTATTAAAATGGATTTCTTCCGCGTATCTTTCAATTACTATCCTCCTCAATAAAACATCTCAACGCTGCTTCACAGCTTCCCTAAAAAATATTATCAAATGTATCGCGGTTTGTTTGAAATGTAAGCGAAGGAGATGTTTATTCATCACACTTCAAATGTGTTTTGCTGCGTAACTGAATTAGTAAATCTCGAGAATATGAGCGGATTTCTTTATTCGGAACCCAACCCCTACAGTCAACCCCTACTCGATAAAATTGTTTGCTGCCATAATTTTTATATTACCCCGATAATTTCTCAATAGTACTCGATATTTGCTCTTGATTTTACGTAAAAACAGTTTGAACCCTTAAATCCAAGCGAACCCACCCTTTGACCACCCTTAACATGATGAAATCATTTTCTATTATGATTGTCATATTAACCCGCTAATGGTTTGACAGTTCTCTGAATTTGCTTCGAATGATATGTAGGATGAACGTCACATTTTTTCGCCGCAGCCCTGAAGTTGCAGCCCTGTTTTCGATCCTGTCAAAGTATCTTTTATTTTTTTTTCCAAACCTTTATAATTGTCATTTTATTCACCATTAGTTTGAAATTCTCTAGTTCTGGTCAGCTCCAGACATTAAAACTCGCACTTTTAATGTGGATCATATAAAAAATATTGTGTATGACACGAGGTGAAACACGATTTCAGACTTCGGGTGATGCCAGGGCTCGCTTCGCTCGGGCAGGCAACTTCACCCTGTGTCAGAAATCGTCTTGTTTCACCCCTAGTCACACAATATACTATTTTGAGTTTTATGTTTTTTCTTTGCTAACTCATAAAGTACATGAGTTGCAGTTTAATGTATTCCGTCCCAAACCAGCGATGTACCGATGAGTTTATTGATCATTATCAAACTTCAAGCAGCAAATTAAATTGATGATCGTCAAATTACTTCATGGAATGAAAATCGACGTCGAGATCTTCAAATATTTCATCGATTATGATATCTATAGTATATTTCGTAGAAATTTTAAGACAGCCCAACTTTCAACCACTTTCCTGCCTGAAACTTTTTACGTCACTTTGAGCAAACTCAAAAGTACCAGAAGTTATTTTTTTGGTTGTCAGTCATCATGAATAAAAATCTATGAGATATGCTACAAAATATTTTCTTAAATACAATCGTGAGAGGTAATTTGTTATCCATGGAAATTGAAAATAGTCAGAAAATATATTCAACAATGCACAATTACTCTCAATAATTAACTAAAAGTGATGAATAATCGACAATGACCCAACAGTTCATATAAAGTAGTATAAAACACAACTTTCTATATTATTCTCAATCTCGTACAAGAAATTGTGATTTTCTTTGAGAATCCAACATTTTTATTGTTATTTATATATTTACTTGACTCAAGACAAATTAATTTCGCAACCGTTGAGGCGCGTTGTATGTACGACCTAAATATATATTTTCTTCCGTAGTGCGGCTATAAATCAGATTGTTTCACACACTTACACAACACATGTGTACACTAACACATCGATAGCCTTAGTAGATGAGCCACTAAGTGGTCAGACAACCCAATAAATAACTCTCATCCAACAATACAAATATGTATTTATGTATCATTATTTTATTCTAAAAATATCTCAAGTATTGGAAAATTATATATGAGGATATTTTTTTATCCTGTATAATAAATTTTCTTCATCTAGATGAATATTTTTCCTCTATTTTCATTTCTTTTTATATCTCTTCAATAATTGTCAAGTCTGTTTGATATATTTGTCGTTAATTAGACATCACGGCTCTGGTAGACGTGCGATGAAATTCATTGCATGTCACCGAGCACGACAATGTTGAGGAGAAAGAGTAGAAGCACGATTGCCAGAGACAGAGCCAAAAGTGAGAAAATGAGAGAGATCTAGTCCAAGTTTCCCGTATTCGTCTAGTCTCGCGTTGAGCGTTATTAACGTCGTGTCTCTGAGTCTCGTTCACTTCCAACCCTTTGGCTTTTCATTTCCACTGAGCTTTCATCCATTTAGAATATCTAGTACGTATGTACATATATTTTATTTATACAATTATGGATACGTATTAGTATTTATGTGATTATTATGAATATTTATTATAGAAAAATGTACAGAGAGTGTTGTCATCTATTGATTTATCTATTTACTATGTATTAAATTCCAAAAAAGTTGAAAAAAGGAACTGGTGAAGTTTTGTTCTATGCTTCGATTGTCATCGAAACATATTTTCTTTTAGTCGTTTAATTTCAGGTAGCTGAAAGTGAGTTTGTCATTCGAAATGGGTCACTGATAACTATTTATACTCATTCGAGTCGTGTGACCTCGCCAAGTCGCTCAATTATCTTCAATAATTATTTATTTTTATCAGCTTGGACTACACTCTCCCATTACCGATACGGACTCATATCGCTGTCGAACTATTTGGAACATGTCATAATTCGAAAAAAAATTGAGATTTTCTCTGCAGTATTGAATTATCGTCCATTCTTTAGGTGTCTTGAAAGTTCACTTGGGAAAAGTTTTAGTTTGCTCATTGTGACTAGTGGAAACTTCATAATGAAAAACAACAGAATATTTATTGGTATGATTTCTGTTATATTAGCTATAATCATCTCTTCATGGGCAACTGGTGTGAGTGCAGCTAAATATTTAGAAAAAAAAATTACAAGTGAACCTCATGAGCTTATTGCGTACATCGAAGAATTATTCAAATTATGCTTCTGATTTTTCAGATCCAGGCATGCAACTTCGATAAATATTCACAACTACCAAGTAAGTTGGAAAAATTAACATATAAATATTGTTTGATGCGGTCACCGTTTCCGTCTATTTTGTGTTCTGATGGACATCACTTATTCTCATCCTTGGATCTATTGCAAAAACATCATATAATCGTGCAGTGATTTATCGAACGAGCTTAAAGACGGATATCGATCCCTACTTTATCCAACATAGAGGGCAAATGGGTGAACAACTGTTTGCATCAAAAGATCGATTCCAATAATGATCTTCCAAGTATCGAATTGATAGTAATTTTGTAACGTCCATCATTGAAGATTAATATTTTGTTACAACTCATATGAACTTGAATCCACTCAGCAGATGTAACAATGAATTGATCCAACACAATGAACAATACTCTTTGATTCGTCACGAATTATCCGTACCAATCTCTATTTGATTTCATCATCAGGTTTTTACAGAATGCAAAACTGATGATGATTGTAATGAGTATCAGAAATGCTCTGTGAATGATCAACAGTGCATATCGACATGTGATACTTTAGAATGTGGCGACAACGCGTATTGCATGCCAAGAGGTCATTCAGCGATTTGTCTATGTCCATGGTACACTTCAGGCGACCCTTACTCCGAATGTACTCCGTGAGTAATCATCTTGGAAGAAAAAATTGTAATGCACTTGCGATCGACTTGAGCCTATTATATGTCAATGATATTATTTTACAGTTCGAAATTTTTGCGTTGATGAAGAAGAAAGACAATTTCAATAATGGCCTGATCCACTTTATCATCCATATTGAGTATGATAGAGACATCACGATACCATATTTATAGACAATAACAATTTTAGAGTAGGAATAAATTGATGTTGAAAAGATTATCGAGTTAAGAACGACGACAGCAAGTGTAAATGAAAGTTCACGACGCAGTATAAAATCAGTTTCTTACATCATCAATTGTTAAAAATCATTGTGAAATGATGAATTCGATTATCCAAATGATAAATAATAAATGGTGGAGAAAAATATTGCCGAGGTGTTATCATCTTCATGTATAAAACTTAATTTTGAGAATTAAAAATCACAATATCGATATCACAACAGAGTACCAGATTTGACTATATATGTATGTTGATTTGGCAAAGTTAGCAACAACGAAACATTGAAATGGAACGAAACTAAGAGGGGAGAGGTTGAAAGAGGACCAGTGCGAGTGAGAGACATTTGCTGAGTGATTGATTACCCATTGTCGGACTGTGAAGAGTGTAACTATTCTAAAGGGGAAGAGAGTGAGACAGTCACAGTCGTCTCGTTTGTATCCCGTGAGTATAATTCACTTGGTTACGTATGTGACATGACTCTGCGCCAAAAATAAATATAAAGTCACGCGGATTTATCGAATTAAATTAAAATAAAAATAACTATATGAGGAAGAAGAAGAAAGAAATGATAATGAGATGAAGGAAGACAAAACGAAGACATTATTTTGTTCATTCTGTTTATTTATTACATTTAACATGATGAATGAAACCAAATATTTTCAAGTAATGTAGCAATTATTAATTTTATTTCATCATGAAAGAATTATCCTTTCCAATCATACTTTTTCTATCATATCATTTCTTTACTGTTTACAACATATTTTTTTTTTTCCATTGTTTCATATCATTTCGTTTCAAACGAGAAATTGCGTGAGAAAGATTAAAAATAAAATGGGGAAATGAACAGGCGAAGAAGTGGAAAGTAGACGAATGTGAGGAAGAGGAATGTAAAGACGAGAAAGAAAAATGCAAGATAAAAGCTCGCGGGTAGAGCTTGCGCGAGAATGCGAATTAAAACGCGGGGAATATAAGTGTGTGCGAGGGTGAAGTGTATAAGGTATGAGTGAGAAAGGAGCAAATAGTGAGACAGAAAAGCGGTGTGAGGCAAAAAGAGATGGCATAACGTAATTCATCTTCGTCGTGGAAAATTTCAGAGGGAGAAAACGGTATTCCAACGTTATTAATGGGCCTCAAGTCTCGGATGGCAGCGAAAGAAAAACTCAAAGGTCTCGCAAAAGAATTTTCCTCGCACTCTCCTTTGCGACGCTTTTTTTTTCTTCTCTTCATCTTCCTCGTCGACCTCATATAAATATTATATGCATAAATGTATATCTGTATTTACATTAATTTATTCTCTATTTTTTGTCTTTTGATGAAGAGAAAAGCATTTACAGAAATGAGTTGAAGAAAAACGAAATGGAAAAAGTTTATGACACTCGTGTATTTTCGGACAGTTCGATATTCCAAATGTGCTCACAACCATTTTCAAGTTTTCCAAGTGTTAATTGAAAAAGCCATTTGGTAATTAATAAGTCATTATGTGAATTGATATTTTTCCAATAGAAGCATAATTCTTAGAAAATTTTTTACCATAGAGAGTATAATGCATTTTCATAAAAAGATATGATGAATTGCGCAATAGTTATGGCTCTTTTCATAAGCAACGTTGTCATTATCATTCGCTATTTTATGAATCATATGGAGATCTAGTTCAAACACTTCAATATATATTGAAAAGAATTTGAGATATCGTGATCTGTATGAATTATTACATTGTATTTTATGATTATATTCCAGATACTGATGGCATTGGCTGAAAGGAGAGATTAGTCAAACTTAGTTCTCTCACAAAAAATAAAAATTTAAACAGCCACTCGAATAAATCATTCATTTTCAACAAGATAATAAACTTTTGGTTTCAAATGAACAAGAAAATGTATGGAGAAAAACAATTAGACTGTTCATTTATATTGACGACGTGCCCTTACTTTTAATAGGTATTGTCACAAAATTTCTGATGAAACCTATTTTGTCTCATTCAAACCTTGTTGCATTGTAAAAGTCGAATTCTTTTTTTACATTTCAAAACATATAAAAAAATACATATTATTTTTAATATTTATGTATTTTTTTACATGATTATAATTTTTTTACTCACTCTTTCCGAGAAGGCAAAACATTGGAACATATAACTTGATGGCATATATGTATTACACATTGCGAAACTGTCTATTTGTTTTCAGCAATGACTCACTGTATAAGCACGTCGTAACACATCGTCGTAACAGTTCCAAAATGGAGTACAGAGAGAACGACAGAAAGAGGGAGAGAAGGGGAAAGAGAAATATACATACAGAGGAGGAGTAAGAGGGGAGTAGAGTAGAGTAGAGCAAGTAGCAAAAGAAAGATACAGAGAAAAAAAAACATCAAACACAAAGTTATGAAAGACAAATATTGCAAGCTTCTGCTTGTTCATCGCCTTGTCAATAACATGCTCTGTCTACACTAAACTCATAAAATATTCCATCATCTCTCTATTTCACTTCCTATTTATTGAACATATAATGGTAAGAATGGAAAAAATGTGCTCATAATATATAGAGGATCAATAAAAATTCTTGATGCATACTTTTTTATGATGTACTGCTGATCTTATTCGCATGACAGCTGTCTCCTCCATTTATTTAATTGCTCTATGGATATGTGAATTTTATCACATATCCAGTGACGATACGATTTGTTCAATATAAATTTGGAATAGCTTTGAACGGATACTTATCAGTGATTGATGACGTTTGGTGAATATTGACAGACTGATTCATCATTGATATATCCTTGTGTTCAATTCCACTGTACTATTCATTCATGAGGAAGAGAATTTCATTACTATTTAATTTAATTTTACGAGAACAAAAATTTTTTCATTCTGGTTGATTTATCCGTCAGTTTTTATGTATCTCTGTTTTTCTTAAGGGCTTCGATAATAAATTATGATTCCGTATATGTCGACTGTAACACTAATCATTTTGTAATACTCCCAGATGAATATTTATTTAACATTATTTGTATGATTCGAATGAGTGAACCTTGTTCATCAATAAAATTCACCATCGATGATACGAATGAATTTGACAAAAAAATGATAATTTATCGACTGACAAAAGTTGTTCTTTTCCTTCAATAAACACAGGAAGCGGAAATACAGAAGAAAGATCATTCACCGATCATATTTAGCCATCAATAAGATGTTAACATAGAAATTATTAAAATTCGATCACCGAATTATTCCGCGACTGATGATCTCCAACCTTTCTAGAATTGTTTCACCAATTCTACTAAGTCCCTGAAGCAAAACACAAACGATAATTTCATGAACAAATTTTCCTAAATTTTCCTAACAAAAAACTATAGATCACCAACATCCAGTTTTTCAAAAGCCCGACACACTATAATGAAGTTATAAAACGACGAAGCATTCAATTGTAAAATGAAAAAAAAAATAACAATAATACAAAAAAACAATGAATCTGAAGAGTATTGCCAGAGACGTGAAGAAAATAATGTTGGCGATTGTGGCGATAGTGGCAGTAGTACAGCATAGAACAAAAACCAAAAGAGAAATGATATTATCACAAAAGAAAGACGATAATACCAATGACGAAGATATCGTAAATGGAGAATGTGAAAGCACAAGTGAGACACCAAGAGAATGAGAGTACCATGGTGACTCCCAAAGGTATTTATACAGAGGTTGGAGTGTCGCCAAAAAGCTCGAACCGACCCTATCTATCGCCGAAACACTGCACGCCGTTTCACTCACTCACTCTTCCTCTTTTCCTCGTTTTCAACTACCTCTTGCTCTCTCACTTCTCCCCATCACCCTCTCATTCTCCATCTCAATGGAGGTGAGGATGGGCCAAAGAGTACTTGACACCGTCTCTACCTACACCTCCAGGGATAGAATATCCCCCATTGGTTCTCGACGCCAGATACTCCAGTACTTTTCTCTATCTATCTTTATCTATTCCAAGCTTCGTATTTCTTTTTCACTCTGGGTTAGCTTTATTTGTCAAACACTCATGACCAAACGCGTCCAAACACACAACCGTATATTCACTCACATAGACAGGCACGTGAGTTGGTAGATTGGGAGAATATATTTTCTTCTCTCATGACCGGTGGAGTCGATGCCGAAATTGAAGAGCCTGTGGGTAATGGCCAGGGTCACGGTGCCGCACGTCCCACCACTCTTGTCCTCGTCCCTTTTAGCGTACCGTGAATGCGACACTAGCGACCAAGAGCCAGTAGTCCGAGTTAATAGTGATTCTAGTTGTTGGTTAATGGTGGAATAGTGGATAGTGGTGGTGATAGTAGTAGTTGTTGATACTACACGTGCGCTTTGGGACTCTAGTGGAAAAAGCCATTGGCGCATTGTAGACATTATGAGTGGACTGAAGAATTTGTAGAATGCACGTAGGTTTGTATTGGGTAAGTTTGTGTTGAGTGAGTTGAGTGTGGTGGTTGTGGGAAATTGCCAAATGAGTCAGGCACTGGCCAAGATAACAAACAAACAAGAATACAGTATTTCAAAAATGATGAAACCCATTGTTCGTTAATTTTAATTTAGCTTCATTCTTATTCATTGATCTGGATTGGGTTTTTTTTTGTGTTGATTTGCTGAACTCTCTGGAAAACGAGGATGGGATTTTTAATGAGAAATTTCGAATCTGAAAATGGAAATGACAAGTGATGGAAATTTTGGTGAATCAAATGTGGAAGTTCGCCAGATGAGTTACGTAACAAATAGAAATACGAATATTTGATAAAAATGGATGTTACTGTTTATTGTTTGATTTTCGTTTTTATGAGCAGATTCAATTTGGAAATTATTTCTCAGGACTATAATTTGTAATAATGGCGAAAGGAGAATTTAATGATTTGGAAATTGAACTGAAGAATGATAACTAATAGTGATTTAAGTTTTGGTGCTGGTTTGAAAATGGAATGTTGCCAAATCAGCTAGATAGTGGCCAAGATGATGAAAGGATGAAGAATTGTATTCTTAAAACAAGAGAGTGCACCTGCGTACAGTTGTGTTTTTGATTTTATTGGATTATTCATTCTGTTTCAAAAACTGCTAACAAGTCATTTGAAAGCTGGTCTTTATTTGGAGCAGAATATCAAGGAGTGAAATGAAAGACATTTTCAAAGATATTTATTCAGGATATGGATTCTATAATTGCACGTAGTTGGTGAGAAAAAAATCTTTCAACACAACATTATCAGATAAATAGTATGGCCAATTATTTCCTGACATGTTTATATACAATTGATACGGAAGAATTGAAAACGAAGAAGAAATTCCAAGAAGACGATATTCATTTCGATTTTTATTCTCATCATTGATGTTTCGGGACGTAGCAAATAAAAAAGCATTGAAATAGACGTGAATGAAGAAGATCCAAAACAAGATAATTAGGGAATTGGTGAATGTTTACTTTGATGTCTCATCGAACGATATAACAGAATTTTGTTGTTCTCATCAAACTGACGACTTGCGAGGCACAAGTCAGTTATTATTATACACTTCATACGTGGATTAACCTTGCAAATATATCTAACATACTACCGAGTTTGAAAATAGACGGAACAAATAAACTATATCTTTCGGACGTACATCACAACGTTTCTTATCATTGTCCAATTAAAAATAAAACCACGCAGGGATAATTCTGTTTGCATAAAATATTCCTGTCGTAACCCAACCAAACCAATAAATCACATAAACCAAATGTTTGCGTATTAATTTATAATGAAAAAGTGATTTTGTTTGTTGACTTCGCGAGTTATGAATTATTATCAAACTAGAAAATGATAAATTGATGGAAAACACGAACAGAAAGATATATCTCTTTCCATAACAAACAGTCATATACATTTTCATTTCACATCTTTCTGTTACTTCTTTCTCATCTCTTCTTCGTGGGGTTTATGGTAAAAAAGTGGTTGACGATTAAATGGAACGTTGGAAGAATGTTAAAAAGATTGTATTTATGAAAATGATTTAGAGTTTTCTTTTGAATTTATGCATAATGGGAATTGGGGGTGGAATTTTTTTTTCTTCTCCAGTTTTTTCATCACTTTCTCTTTTTTTTCCTCTTTTCCATCATTTTTTTTTTTTTTTTGTTAAACGAGTGTCGCATCTCGCACCACAGCACAATATTGTCGAATCTATATATACTTTCCAGTAAATAGGAAAGAGGATGACTGGAGTGTGGGAGAACATGGAACGTTGGGAGTAATGGGGATGAGTAAGAGGGGATGGTGGCAAATATTAAAACGCCGTGCACGCGGTGGAAAAAAAGTTACGATTATGTTGGAGGAGAATGGGAGCAATGGAGACAGACGTACAACCCCACATATATTTATATATACGCAGTGAATCGTAAGAGCGCTGCTGGCAAGGAATCTTCCCCTATTGCAACCCCCGGAAATGAATCTCTCGAGTAGTGACTCCGATACCGGAAGAAATTTCGAGAAATGCTTCAATAAGATATATTGAAAAATTAAAGTGAAGGATATGTTTGAAGCAGCGGTGTCGATTTCAACGGAACAAATATGTTTCTCTGCTTCTGATAACGAAAAAAATACGAATATAAATTATCGTTCATGTACAGAGTTTGTATTATAGTCTTCAAGAGTAAGATTTGACGTGTTGGTAAGATTCATTTCAATGTTTGTATAAGAATTTTGTTCTTAAATCTGACAATTCGAGATTGCATTTTGATACTTAGAAAAACTTTCTAAATGTTTACTTTGGCTATGAGCTCAATTATTACTGACACTTTGAAATGTTGTATTCAATCATTATTAATTCAGATAATGAATTCTTTTTTTTTTTTTATTGTACCAAATCAATCACCCACTGTTGAACGAATCAATCGCTACTAAACTCTCTATAAACACATTAGGAAATATTCATCTGTTGTCATATGCTCATGATTGTGTCGTTCACGAAGAATTCACCATGCACATTAACATCGTAATTATATCATTTCAACATCCATCGATGCAATAAAAATTCGAATATACAAAACCAATCTGTTGAATAGCACTGTAAATGTTTGTGAGAAATAATGGCCGCAAAAAAAGAACATAACAATATTGGTAGATACACTACCACGAAGTATCCAATGTTTCTTCTTTCCATTTGTCAAGAGATATTTGGGATTAAATAAACCTCAAATAATATTATCATGTTGTCACGTGGAAATCCAACGCGCAATTTCTTAATGCCAAGTCGAATGTCCCAGATGCTACAACGAGCTTATCGCCATATGACACATCACATCATGTCTAATTGAAACTTATGTGAGCAACAAATTCTTTCAACTTCACTCTTCGTCATGCAGCATTTAATGATTTGAAATTCAAACGTTGGTTACTTCTGTCGTTACCTCCAATGAAGTTGTTACATTTCACGAATATTCAGAGCTGTCATCATGTTCTTTTCACTTTCCTCTTCAGCATGTCAAACTCATCAAATACCAATCCAACTCTGTCATAAGTTATCTGGCGAATCAGCTTTCAATTTTACTTCAAAACAAGTTGAGAAATTTAAAATTCATATTTTGTGAATTTTATATTTTTGACATGAACTTGATAAAACGTTGCAACTACCTCGATTGACCTGTCCAATCCAGAAAAATCATATATGATTTCGATTTTAGTGTAGCTATGAAATGTGTCAATCATTCGTCTGTCAACAACGATAAATTATCCAATCTGTAAAAAACACGTGCTCCAATCACCAAGCTCCTGGCTATCAACCATGTCATTTTGAATGAAGAATGAATGCCCCATGTTCATGCGTGTTATACCATTCCATTGTTCATATTGGTATGTTTCTTTTTCCTTGTGATTGAAACACAGAGTTAATTGAAAAATATAATGGACCAGCGTGAAAAAATTAGTCAAAACATCCTATCAAATAGTTGTTATTTCTACTTTTGATTCTGGAATTGCCCATGAGTCTCGACCTTCTTTCTATTTCACTTGTGTGATAATGCTACTCACAAGTGTTTACTTTTATTTTTGCTACTGCCAGAAACAATGGGAATCGTTACAAGAAGAATCAGTAACAAGTATTAAATATAATTTATTGTCAAAATGTCAGCTGGAACTTAAGCTACTTCATAATTAAAGTGGCATGATAATCTTTGTTACAAAATCAGCACAACAAAATCAGACTAATTCGCAGATATAAAAAATTTTATTATCTTTTCAGTTCCTTTACAACAGACGCAACAATCAAAAATAGTATCGACACTTTTTGTACATACCAGAATAACATACAAATTCTTCTATGGCCAAATTCAAATGTTTGAATCATTTATCATTCCGATCAATTCGAACAAGTGAAAAGCCCACCTTCCAATTCCGTCACCATTGAACGATATTAAACACAAAAAAAAAAAAAACCATGCGAATTTGCACCTGCAAATATCCACCACAGAGTACACAACATCTGTATGCAATCGACAAGTTACGAAATTAAACGTCATGTCCATATCGACATCAAAACCTGCATTTTTCGCAGCCACCTTTGTATAAATACTCAACTTAATTACAAATATACCCAATGAAATGTACATTTCTGTTGCCGACGCTTCTACATTTCACATCGCCTCAAACGCCGAACGAAATTAAACACCATAAATTAATATAACGAATAGTAATTAATATAACTTCATTCAATAAATTATTCATATACACAGCATGAACAATATCAAAATCTTTCATATTTCCTCTTTCATTTTACTCGCCCTCGCTTCAATATTTCTACTTGAGTGCACTTTATTCTCTCATTACTAATCTCAATTTCTTCATTTTATTTATTTTTTTCTATGAACTTCATCTCTTGTTCTCTTCATACAGCTATAAACTGTCTTCTCTCATGAACCGCCATTCCTCCCGCCCTCCAACCCTTTCCTCTCTATCTCTCTCTCTCTCTTCTTGTCTTTCTTTTACCCTGCTCTATCGTTCATGGTCACGTAGTAGCGTCGAAGGCCAAGCCCCCAAGCGATCGCGAGAGCGCGCAACTGGTATAAACGAAAGAATACCATAGGATAAATGTGAGCCAAGGCGAACGAGAGGAAACTTGAAGACTATGGCGGCTGTATCGTTGTCCTGGCAACCCTTAAGACGCTTTTCGAAATTCACTGCATACGTCTATGTGTGTATATATATACATATATTTCATTGCACTCACTCCTCTATTTCATTTTATTTCAAACCCTGACTGGAGTCTCCCGCTCTCTTATTCGCTTGGTGCTTTGCTCCTTTGTGCGTATTTCTGTTCTTATTCTCGTATTTCGTCGTCTAACTTGGAAATAAAACAACTTAGGTCTTTGCATTCACTTCCTTGCACACTCATTTCTATATCTTTATATGCACACTTTGTATATTCACCATAGAAATCATCTTACTATCTTTCTTTCTGTTCTCTTATATTTTATTTCTGTTACTATTCTTCTCTTTCGCTTTTTTTCTCACTTTATTCTACTTTATTTTACTTGCTCGCTATCCTTGGTGCCATTGTCCGTGACGTATATTCGTATTGTAATATGCGAGAACAATTTTCCAAGACAGTAAATCTTCCAGATGAAGAATTTTACATTGGTAGTGTGTAAGAAAGCCTGAGTTACGTAGGTATTACATGAATATATATTTGTGCATGATGAATATTTGGATTGTCACTGAATGTGTTGGAATATATTTTATGTTTCATTATTTATGCAGTTTATCATTATTATTTTTTATGTAAGCCAGTGGATTTTTGTGTCAGTCGGCAATATTCCATTCTTGTATTTATTTTTTCTGAGAATGCAGATCATATTTGTGTAAAAAGAAAAGATGAATTTTCGATATTTAGGTGTTCCAAAATACATCTAAACCGACATAATAGAAATTTTTGTAGAAAAGAGATTTTTACCTGTCTCCTGAATTTTCGAATTTGGTAGAATTGTGATAACTAAAAACGTACAAAGGAGATTTTATTTTAGTGAATTTATGCGAATGAGGTTTAAAACGTCCCAGTGAATCAACTAGAAGCTGCTAAGAGCCTATGAAATATCAAGTGATCGACAAATCATTCAGAGCAAGATATCACGAATGAAAAATTTTATGAAATTTTCTGTTAATGCCAATAAAAAATGATATGGAATATTATTTCTGCTTCAATTTGTGCATGGAGTTCGCGAGAGAACAATTCCAACCTTGTTTGTTCTGTTTCGTATATTAATTCATCATTTTGTCATTTGTTGACATCATCTAGATGGATATTATGCGTAATGTAGAGTGAAGGGGGACAGATAATTAGGGATTGAAAACAGCACTTCAGCCCATGACATTATTGGCCATTGCACTTTTTAATCGCAGAGTCAATGGGTGATAGCAAACACGATTGCCATTATCCATAGCAACTGTAACTGTTGGGCTTCTGTTTAGAGTCTGTACTTTTTTTTTTCGTGTATCAACAAGTAGTAGAAAAATATCTAGTCTGAATTAATTTTCTCATGATTACTTCATGAAAGTACGAGGTTTATCTCGAGATTTTACAACTGTTTTCAAAATTGAGGTTCAAGTGTGGAGTGGAACTATAAACTCTTTTACAAACATTATTCTGAATTTGTTAAAGTATTTTTTCATCTGTTGCCCAAAAGTGTCAAACGTATTATTTGATACGCGGAAAGAATCTTGAAAATTTAGAGTTCCGTATACAAAATTATTCTGGGAAATCGAAAAAATTTCGAAATAGGGAATGAATTTGAACTTCTGAATAATCTGATTTTATTGTGAACAAATTTCTATCTTCAAGATTTATGATGTGATGCTTTCGAGAATTTTGTACTCTTTGAAATAATCTCAAATTATTTTTCCTAATTTTTAGTAAAATTGTATATATATATATGTCACAAGTTAGAGTAAAACTTGATTGTCTCAATGATTTTCCACAAATTATTTTTTTCCTCTATTTACGAAGGATGTAAAAAAGATACTGACTCTAATCCAATTTTGTATGGGTAAAGAAATTAAATACCTTGATATGATTTTGAAGGAAGAAATGTAGTTGGAATTCTCCACATTGTGTCACTTAATATTTATTTCTATTCCATATTTTTTTACTCCAATTTTTTTCTTCACCACCCACAGGTTTCTATTTTTGAACGTCACATTCACATTTGAACATCAATCCACTGTTGACACAAATTTTTTATCGTACATTTCATTTCATCATGTTTGATACTTTTCCTTGTTTATATTTGCGCCTCTAATTTTACTTTGAATAAAATTCAATATATTATCAACCAATGATAAGTCGTTAATTCATATGATATCGAATTACCAAATAGATTGAATACAAATGAATATTAAATCATTACAATTCATTAGACACTCACTTAAGAATATTCACTTAATAATTTTCTCCACAAATTGTTTGACACAATAAATTAAATTTGATTCGATATGAGATCATGTCTGACACTTCACGACTGTCTTCACTACAGCTAAACGAGTAAGAGCAGATGAATTGCACGAGAAGAAAAAAACAAAAACTCGAAACAAAAATGAAAAATTGAACATTTCATAGTTCAACGCACTTGTAAAAGAAACATAAATACAAGAGTGAGCAGAAAATATAAAATAATAATAATCACAATAATAAAACAAAAATTCACAGAGATTTGAAAGAAATCTTTTGCTGACGACAGTTACAGTATTGCATCCGGCACATGAACGGCGTGTGATGCCACAGTTGTGTTTGTGATGTCGTAGCCGCGTGTACAGAAGCGTCGAGACGCCCACCACCTGTGGGTACCCTTCTTGGCCCGTCGTCGTGCTTGACGTAGTCGTCGCTACCACCTCTCTGTCTAGTGGTTGATGTCTCGCTCAGTGCAATGCCAATGAGCGAATAAGAGACAGGAAAAAGTGAAGAAAAAAGAGAATAAAGAGTGAGAGAAACAGATGAAAATCTATTTTTAACGACCCACAATGGCGGCTTAACGGAATTTCAGTATGAGATACTGAATTAAATTTGAATAAAATCATTCTTTTTTTTTCTTTTATTGAGAAAAAATTTTCTTATCGATATTCATTTTATTATAATATTTATTTGTTTTATTTCGTATCTTTGTAATTGAATATTAAAAAAATTCATTTAATACTTGTCCAAAGTCATTCCATACTACGATTTTCCACTGTAAATTTAATTGCGTCTATTAACAGATCTCATTGTCTGATTTTTATTAATGACCACAATTTTGAACAGAAAAACGGTGAGTTACTGAGCGGAATCAGAGAGAATTTTGTATTTTGGTATGTAGTTATCATAAATGTAGATTGAAGTAGATTATACCTCAGGAAATGCAACAGACGTGGATTGAATAACTTCTAAGAGTTTGTGTTAAAATTAAAGCTGTTGAAGGGAGAAAAAAAAAACGTAATTTAGTGAACGTTGGGGACGGTGCACTCAATAGTTGAGTCTTATTACTGTACATTATATCTATATTCAGTTTCTTCACTTCAGTGCTCGCTGATCGCTAACGACACGTGTTCCTGGCACATTCACATATTTTCATTTGTATAATTCATCTCGTCGCACTAAATTGTCCACATATCTATCGTGAGTAAGTGAGGAAAGAAAAAATGGATGAAATTATGTTAAAATTAGAATAAGGTAGAGTTAATAACGATATTTAAGTCAATCTTTGTTTTGCATTGGTTCAATTTTCATATCAAATCAAAAAAAAGGGAACAAATGATAATTTAAAGATTGCAATTGTATAATTTTTTTCATTCGAAAGCAAGACAAGTAGATAGTAAAGTTGAACTGAAATCAATACAACAGAAAAAAGAATAACTGTCTTTGATGAAGAAACTTATTTTGTATTTGAATAATAGGAATAAAATTTATTCTCAATCTAAATGCAGATGTTCAGACATCGTTTAAAATTGAAATATTCTTGATTTGAGTGCTTTCTTTCAAATCATTCATGGCAGATGGAATTATTTGATCGAGTATTCAATTCATCGTAATAGAGGAGACTTTTATATTTTCAAACAAAAAAATCAAAAGTATAACAGAATGATGATGAACAGGATGAGCAAAATTTATGGTGTGCTGTTAACCTCAAGTTCTTGCAATATTTTATTCACGAATGTAAATTAGACTAGAAAAATTGTTAGGAATATACATTGAGACAATCTTATTATTCGAAAATAGAATAATTTAATAATTTTCGTGCACTGTTTAGTGTTGTGGTACTTCAATATAAGCGGAAGAGTTGTTTGAATCTAAACTTACTTCATTCTAACTTCGAATTGTATTTTAATATGATGTAAATCAATCATTTTCTCGGCATTAGTATTATTTTCTCTGTGAATCAATTGAAAAAAAAAATACGTGCCTAATTCTGATAGACGTAATCGATTTTATTGAATTATAAATTCGCTTACCAGTACAGTTTTGTATTTTACAATTCATTTGTTTAGTTTTGCTGATTTCGAATCAGAATTTGAAATGCTATGACTATAAACGAATATTTTAGCATCTGATGGATCTGAGAATCATCATCAACTTCATTCTACGATTTCGAAAACATCTTCACATTTGCAACTTTCATATTCAACTCCAATTGTAGTACTCGCGATGAAATTCAGTATTTACAAAATTTCATCTATCCAAAAAATGTTGCTAATAAAATACAACACTGCATAGAAATACATCGACGAACTGACGTTTTACCGTCGCTATGTCAAACGATTCCAAATTATTTCCAGATAAAATATCACCACAAACTTTCCTCATCATCAATCATACCAGAAATATGAATCAAACTATAAATTACCAATTTCACAAATCTTCGTCGCGATATTTCCATCAAATTCATCGTCCACTTCAACGTCTCTAAACGTTGATGCACTTCCATTTATCAACAAAACTATTCAGTCATGTCGCTGCCATTATTTAACATTACTGTTTATTTTACGAAAGTGCAGCACAGACTGCTCAGGGGCGCGCAAGGGTGACCCAGAAAACTTTAATGAATGTATATTTCTCCCCCCCCCTCATTTTTTCTACTCTGTTCCTGCTTAGCATCTCTCTCCTGCTCCCTTGCCACCAAGTTTTCCTTTTGCTTCACGTTATTTTCTACGTATTTTCAAGCACCCTCTTTCTTTTACTCCGCCGTTCTTCTTCCCTCATGATTTATATTTAGGCTGGTAAAGGCCAGGCAGTACTACTCGATGACACGACACTTTTTATTCCCGTGCCACAGGTCTCTGTACCATCTCATTCTATAATGTGTTTCTGCGACACTGTTTGCGTGCATAAATGTTTGTGCGGATATGTGAATATTACTATGTTGTATATATTTTTTTCCTCCACTCTTCCGTCCGCCCCCGGTTTTTTTTTTTTTTTTTTTTTTTTTTTTTTTTTTTTTTTCGACTCGTCTCCCTGATTATGCAAGAGAGAGAAAAAAGGAAAAAGGCCGAGAAGAAACGAAAAAAAATGTCATGTATTATTTTCCATCTTTATCAAATATTCAGATATAGCACCAGAGAGAAGGAGAGAGAGAGAGAGAGAGAGAGAAAGGGAGAAAGGAGGAGGAAAAAACTGCGAGACCTAATATATTTCATGCGATATATTTCTCATTTCATTTTAGTTTGAATTTCATGTTTGCTTTTCCTTTTTTCCACTCAAAAAATTGGAGAAAATATCAGTTACTCAATCGTTTAATGTTATTCATTTGTGCAGTGAATGATGAACATTTTTTCTATACGCAAATATATCATGTGAATAGAGAATTATTATTGTTGGATGTGTGAAAAATGTGATTTTTAGAGATAAGGAAAAAGTGGAATTTTTCTTTGTTTCAAATTTTTGAAATTAAATTTGAAAACATATGGGAGAGATTACGTTGGAAGATTTTCAGGATAAAAAAGTGAAAGTTAAATATTCCTAAGGAGGTTGGAAAATTATACTTCTCGTTTAATTTTATGTTTCGTCATTGCTACTCCATGAACTGTCATCGTTCAACTTTTAGAAATTGCATGAGTTAATATTTTCGGAATCCTCACGAGAGCGATAGAGAACAACGATATAACCGATCAAACAAACCTCGTCTTGCAATAACAAACCAATAAATTGAATGTTGAACGGAGCGGGCATCAAATTGCATGTCTGGCAACAGTTTCAAAGTCTCAGTTCGCTGAAGTACATCTGATATTGGTTGATGACTCTGTCGCTATAGCAACATCTCTCTGACTTTTGCTTCATCCTCCGATAACTGATAGCAGTTCTGTATCTCGAATTTACTCAATACCATGTTCGATCTATAGTGAACGAAAATTTCTT
This sequence comes from Meteorus cinctellus, assembly GCA_030523045.1. Classification (NCBI taxonomy): domain Eukaryota; kingdom Metazoa; phylum Arthropoda; class Insecta; order Hymenoptera; family Braconidae; genus Meteorus; species Meteorus cinctellus. The sequence goes on from JAPYZF010000383.1 coordinate 39,571, forward strand.
ACTATCACGAATTAATTATCTAATCCAGTCGCAAATCGTTTGGTTACTGTCGCACAATCTCGATTCATTCTCATCAATTCCTCCATCAGTGACATAGAAAAATGGGAGCAAAGTGGCAACAACACAACTACAAGACCAAGAAAAAAAAACCGATGAAGTTTTCGTCTCCTCTCTCCATTTTTCGAAACTATTTCTGGTTGACATTTTACTATGGGGCGAGGATGCCTCGAGACCATCACTATATACATTCATGCAATAAAATGAGAATTCCCCGAGGGTGGAACCGATTAAAACAACTACACATCGACCGAATAATGGATGGGGCGATTTGCAGGGGGGTTGGAAGGTTGGAGCCACGTGGCAGTTGAAACCATGGTAAGCATAAAAAGAGAAACTTGTGCTTACTCTTTGGATTCTATGTACATATATACAATATATAAATATACATATACATATATAATATATATAGGGCATGTCTACAGGGGTTGAAACTCGTTGAGGGTGCAGAAATGCTCTTTTTAAAACCTCCAACCCTCCTCTCTTCTCCGTTTCACCATCGTCCCTGCACAAACGATGAGGCGGGTATGACAGAAAGAAAAAAAAAGTATAAACGAGGGGTTGTACGACCGAATCCGTGTCTCATCCAGTTAACTTGATAGCCAAGCCACACGACATGCACGCCAATACACATATCTATACTACTGTCAGATATTTTGTTGTATATGTGTTGTGTGCACTTGAAGAAAGGAGAAGAAAAAAAGTAAATGTGCCTGTTGCTCAAGTGCCACCTGTTTACCCAATAATTATTACTGTCACCTTGATATTAAAAGGGCAAGAGAGGGCAATTTCTTCGCGATCTCGTTCATTACCTTTGCTGTAGTTCGTATCATGTTAGCGTGGGGTAAACAAAAGTTCATTGAGTGTGAGTTTCCGTGTAATAAATGAAATCTTCTTTAATTTTCCATAAATTCATTCAGATGGTTTTCTCTTTTATTCGATACTTTGGAGCCAGAGCTTTAAGGGTTATGAAAAAATTAGATATAAAGTTTTTGTTTTGTTTCACTTTTGAAGATGGCAGTGCTAATGTACTCTAGAAAATTCTCATAATTTATCTTCATTTCGGCCATCGACTTTTGAAATCGGATCAAAGTTTTGTTCAGATAGAATGCTGATAACTTTTTGGGAAAGGCGATGTTTGGCCTTGCTTTCCAGTTCAGAAGCTTTTTTCAGAAGCTTTTCTGTTTTCGGTCAGCTGGGCATTCTGGAAAGTTGTTGATCTCATCTTAGAGATCGGAAATTCTAATGATTTCACAAAAAAAAAGTATTATGAGGTCGAATTTTTTGTCTTCAATTCCAGAACTTAAGGACGGGTCTGTACTAAAATTCCTCCGGAATTTTGGATATTGAAGCATAACAGATCTGAGATGCATTAAATCTCTCACAACAAAATTAGCATCTACTTTCAAGTGGCATCGACAAACGTTCTTGACTTCGAATAACCAGAACGGGACTTCTGGTTTTGAACTTCGGAGGTTAAATTCTGATTCGCAATCAGAAATTCTGGAAGCCTCTAATAGCGTCCGTTGTTGGAATATCCACTTCCAGTGTGATAATGGGTGCACTCCATACTGCTTCAGCCAGAATAGAATACTGAAATAAGCTGCTCACAATAGAAAGCTTTTGTACATCCTATAATGTCTCATTTTTTTTTAGAAAAGCTAGCGGATTGAGTTGAATAATCACAGAATAATATCCATGTTCGATCATTGATTAACAGCATGAATTATTCTAGAATTCTATGAGAATTATGGGAACCAACTGCTAAAGCTTATGAAATATCGATTATATATTCAAATGACATACACTATGTGAATAATGAAATGAAACGAGAATATGGAAACTGGAGATACTTTCTAGGCGTTCAACAAAAAATCATGACAACTTCAAGTAGAAGTTTTATGATCTCACGTTGATTGAATAAATTTTTTAGATTCTTAAACCATTATACTAAAAATAACTCAAAGAACTAATATTTAAAACTGTGAAAAGAGATCTTCATATTATATCGACTATTCTTCTATTCCAAACAAGGATCACTTTATTTTCTACACAATTTGTAATCTTCTCTAGGATGATTATGAAAAATGAAATGCCTGAATTAGTCATTCTCTTTTGCCATCATCAATTCCTTGAAAATCTCAGAATGAATACAATGAAATTTCTAATGAAACCGAACAGACCATGACAAATCGGAAAAAGATGTTTACAGGGCCCAGATCCCTCTGCCTATGAATAAGGTGCGTAAACAAAATAAAACTATGAGTGCTAGAATGATATTTTCTCCATCTGTTCGAGCAGAAATTGATTAAGTTGATAAGTACTAGCAATAAAGTTACCATATCACAGATTGTCACTTGTTAGTACAGCCAAAGAGAACGATCAAACTCCCATGATGATATATGGCAGTGAAGTATGGATGAGTTACTGCGCAGAGTAAACGTTAATTTGGCTAAGTTGACATTAGAGACGTGTTCATGTCTCCCTATCGTTACCGTTATGTACAGGCGTGTGCGTGTAGGTGTGAGCTACTATGAGGGGAGTTGGAGGCCACCCATAACGGCGAGTTTGAGAGATATTGAAGGTGTTGGGAGAAATTAGAAGGGGCGATGGCTGTCGTTGGAGATGACTCTCATCTCCTTTGAGACCGTTGCCGGACTATCCCTCATTTCAGTAACATCTCCGATAATCCACATGGCTATTTGTCCTCAGGTGAATCGATTTTCCTTCATAATATTGTGTTGAGTTTGAATATTAGACAATATTTGTCCTTCACAACGACTCAATGCTCTCGTATTTATTCTCCAATATCACTAATTTGTCGTGTATCGTTAGACGTTATAATTTCGACAGACACATCAATTAATCTAGAACAATTTCAGAGAGAAAAATTCGTAGCAAGTTTATATTGGTTCTCGTGTTTATCTCCAGTTCTTTGTGGTGAACCACACTAAGGTCAGGAACGCTGATTTCCAAATAATGAATAAATTTATCATACGCTAAATTCAACGGATTCAATGAGGAATAAAACGAAGGGGAACATTGAGTCAATTATTCATGTATGATAACGATTTTTCGCTGTGTTTGAAATGCCACCGGAAAGTTTTTATTCGGAGAAATTCCTCACAGTAAAATCCACTCCGTCGGGAAAATTTATCATGGAATCGATAATGAGGGCATAGTTATATCCGAAAGGATGAGAAATTGAATCTAAATATTCTGCAAAAATATGAAAATTATAAATTTTCATATCATGAGCTCTGAATTTTGGTCTGATCCCATCGACCTATTTCATAGAAGAATCAATGGGAGTTGGCGATGACAGATGTGGCCAGCGTTTCAGCATTCAACAATTGTAAAGGCATACAAAATTACACATTCGTTGTTTTTACAGCCTGTGAAATTATTCAAGCATGATATGCGACGAAAAACTGTAGGGAATCATAGTCAGAACTTGCTTCATCAATGTGCCTTCAAATTGGCGAGGTTCGCCATCCAGTTATGGTAAAAGCGCTTCGCGCTATGTGTTATATATCATTAGTAAACCAAAATTATTAATATTCCATGAATGATTCTCATAGAACTGTTGTCACGAATGTACCAGATTGTTCAGAATCACAAAAGTAAAAGCCAATAATTAATTTGCACTCTGTGAAATATGGCGATTTAGAAGCCAACCGCAAATTTCCTGGCATTTATATTCTAATGCACCATACATAACACAAATTCCAAAGTGCAATGGGTGAGGTTGAATATATGGTGAGTATGGGATGGTTGAATGGAAGTAATATGAAATAGCTTATATCTTCATAGCATGTACTAAACGTATGGTTGCAACCACCAACAAATATATATTAATAAAATGTTATTCTATGTATATGGTATGTCCAAACGAATATCTGTACGGTATTTCATACACAACACAGAGGAACACGTGGCACATATTGAGGTTGATACATATTATTTTCAATGTGCACCATGAATTTGATGATCAAAGTATACAATATTATGCATTAACATTGTGGTGACTAAACATTAACTTTACTGTTAATAGACAGTGAATGAACATCAAATTGTCGGTCGGACACGTCAAAATTGATGTGGAAATCGATTGATAAAATTTGTTGAACTAGCTAGAGGAAATCACATTATGAAGATTGACAGAAGAATATCAGAAATTATTTTATCGAGCCAATTTTGATGCATATTTTTTCGAAAAAAACTTGGGCTGAATCTGATTTTAGGATTACGGAACTGAGCGAATGATGGTGATGATAATTGTGTGGCTTGGATTATTTTTCTTGTGTGATTTTCAATTATTCAGAAAATAAAATACAATCTTGGAAGTTTACACAGTTGTTCTTGTTTATAAGGCAATTGTTTTAATTTGGAACACAAATTTAATCGTTGCGACATGTTTCTGACTACGAAACTGTGTTCAGTGCTTAAAGTATACTGAATGCCTGTTGGAGAATCTGGCGGCTAATTTCGATCCGTACAGGAAGTGCAAGGCAGAACGTGTTTATATGGGATATTTAGTAGGCAATAAAGTTACAACAAATTCACAGAGAGTATCAAAAAATCCATATAACTTATGCTTCCAAGAATTGTTAAGAGTTGTTTTAACCGATAAAAATGGTAGTCGAACGTATACGAAAGTTTATAACGCATGTGAAAAGTTTAGCTATCGATATCATATTTTTCGTGAAACGCTTTACAATCTCTGTTCATCATCTTGTGAATCTTTAGAAAACAACAAAGAACGGAGATGCGTCGGTTCAGGACAGATGATAATAACGAAATGTGAGTTTAATTTTGTTAACTTTCAAAATAACAACAAAACATTTCTCTCGCCAGTCTTCTATTGGGAGATTGAACGCATTTCAGTTTTTCCATTGGGAAAACATAACATTTACTGTAATGGTAGACATCAGGAATGATCCTTTTTAGATGCTGATAATTTTGCAGCATCAATTGTCATTTTTTCTGACTATGAAATCCGTAAAAGTACCCGACCGGTCTTGTCATAAATATTTTATTTATGGATTCCTGACAAGCAAGAATGAAACGAAGCAACAGTTTTATATTCGGCTAGAGTTCCAGTTGGTCATTGAGAGCCACGAAGAATAATTGTGTTCGCAGTCGTCACAATTTTTGTACTCGTGCCAAGACTGACAAAAAAATTATACACTGACAGATCATATAATTCTCGAGATAAAAATGAGACACTATCCAATGATATTGTTGGTGGATGGAAAAAAAAGGAAGACACAGTTGGATTTCCAAGTGGTAACATTGTTGAAACCAAGAGCAAAAGGTTCTCTCATGATATAGACAAATCCATGTTATGTTAAAATTCTTTGAGGAATGTTAATATGAACGTGCTTCTTTACAGTAATACAAGCAACTAGATCACAAAAATTCGGATACAATGAAATGGCATTATACATTTAAAGTATTCATACAATTGGGACTGCCTGAATCAAACGCCTCTGCTTTTCAATGCCCATTCATTTTATCGGATTTTTCTTGGACAGAATAACATTACTTCATTACAGATACAAAACTTCGCAAACTTGCCAACAACCTCTTTTCTGAATAAATTGGATATATACCAAGAATTGTATGTCCTTCAAAACAATATATATGACATCTTTCACCATTTCAGGATTGAAATTTGTGTGAATACTCTCAAGAGCACAGTTGAATCACATTTCTATCAGGGAATACAATTGAAAGGATTTTTCAAAAGAGAAAAAATCAAAAAAAGCAATTCCGACGGTTGGTTTTTCTTTCAAAAATTCAAATACATGCAGCTTCGTTCATAATGCTGTATGTGAGCAATCAAAATATCGACTATTAAATCTTTCATATGTTCCATAAATTTTCATTCGCATTAATCGATTATTACTGTCCAATACGCTGCAAATTCTGACAAAAATGTATCATCCAATTCTGTTTCAAAAATACAAAATCTTTACAGTGTCAGACTAAATTGTTGGATGGAAATATGGAAAGACAAAGAAATCTATATCAACACTGGATGCATTTATCAAAACCATGTCAATACAGTTTGAACATCTCGCTTATCTCTGTGTTTATATGTGTATTTGCGTGTGTATGCCTTCGTTCATTATCGCGGCAATTTCCAGTAGTAAAAGCCGAAGCAACCCGCCTGGAGCGTAAACAGTTAGAAGTAGAACGGTTGTTGCAGTATCGATATCGTACCATTCGCATCCAGGGTATCTCTCCAGGAAGTTGTTAACCCGAACCGCCTGCAGTCATCTATATATGAATATATGCATATATATGTGTATATATGTGGGCGCATACTTGTGTTCACACGTATAGATAGACACAAAGACAGCGCAAATGCTTCCCAGCCAACGCGCAACAATTGCATAGTCGCTTGCAAGCCTAGTGTAATTAAATGCAATCAGTGAACTGGGTGTACCGAATTACGAACATTTAGACCATTTCCACATTCAACTTGGAACCTCTCTTGCATCACACACTATTTTATCCAATACATTAACGATGATAATCACTATTACAATATTAAATTCCATTATTACATGCCAGAAAAATCAAAGGATTATTTCAACGACTTTTATGAAATGATATAGTTGAATATTTAAGGGAAGAATATTCAACTCAATTAGTAAAGTGCATTTATAGTAAGAGGATTATAACTACTCAATGTGAGAGTGTCTCACTATATAATTAGGCCAGGGTATAGAAACGAAACATTTCCGAACGACGGTTGGAATTAATTTAGGAGATTAGTTTTGGCCCACTTTTTTGTCTTCGTTTTTTCTTGGTTGCTATTGGAGGTTGGGATTAAAAGTTTGAACGCTCTGTAAACTAAAATATTTTTCATGGATATCTGTGCACGAATTTTTAGATTCTTTGTTTGTTTGTATTATATGGAATTTTGGAATAATCGATATATCATTCTAAAAGTCGATATTTTGCGCTAAATTGTTTATTGTCCATATTCTCGATATTTTCACTGTATAATGTGGCCATGAACTCGTCTCAGCGATTATTATATCTACTACTGCGAAGAGTCATGGCGATGAAATTATTGAGCTCAACTCTCATTGCTTGAACCGATCCCCTTCCCTTTTTTTGTCGAGATAGACTCAACCAACGCAAAAATTAATTCATTCGGAATGACCGAACGGTCCAACATTCATTCAACGAGAATTCATTCAGGTGAATAGTCAAGTTTTGAGAATTAGGAAATCTCATGTGATATTGAGCGAATACAGCAACACGCAATTTGACAATTTGCAGCGTTCTTCAACGATAGAAAGATAAAGTTATGATCAAAGACATCTAAACTATAGTGATAAAACTGTCTATCAACATCAAGCAAACTTCACTCACTTGAGAATTTATAACAGTTACAAGACATACACTTGGCGCAACTTGATATCGATTTATCTAAGCATCGACCAGTTTGATATAATAAAAAATAAATTTACATCTATCATAATATTGTTTCGATTAAAATATTTGGAGTTACAAGAATTAATAATTGAATAAACGAAATGTATTATCACACTCCTGAAACAATGCAATGATTCCTAAAAATATTTAACGCCACAACAACATCGTGCAACGAAAAGGTCAACATAAAATTAAAAAAGGTTGGATGACGCAGGAGTGTGAAAATACACAGCTACTCTGCGCATTGCCGACAGGAAAAGCGAGGACAAAAGGTTTACAGGAGCCGGTCCCCTATAATTCAGGGCGTTGATGGTTGGATGAACCGAACCGGTACGAGGAAACGGAGCTCGGACGAGTGGGGATGGCAAAGGGAACGGAGAATTACGAGGTCACTTCCGGTGGCGCCTGCAGGAGCTTCCGGTTTCCGGTCGCGCTTCGCAACCCTTTTCCACATCGCTGATGTTGCTACTGGCTTTTCTCTTCGCATTCACTATATCCACTCTCACTACTACGCTGACAATTCCCATTCACCATTCTACTGTCCAAAGCCTTGGGGGCAAATCCAGACTGGCTTCCCTTCCAAAACGCCGCCATCTTCCATCCGTTACTACTACTGTTACCGGCGCAGCCAATGTATATCCACCAGCTCATTCTCAAACTTTTAAATTTACATCATGGACTATTTTTCTGACTGGACATACAGATTCATTTCATTTCATCCCTTCCTGCCTTGTTACCATTAGTTGGTGGTGGTAAGCAAAACCCTTGTACCAACGTAGTCTCCGGTGTGCCAAGGAAACTTTGTACAATAGCTATACAACTTGACTATTACTATCGCCTGTGCTATATTCCCTGGAGCCCCTCAATGAAGCATTTTATTGTACGCTTGGTATAATAGCCGGTTACTATAACCTGTGGTCAGCTTTACCAGACTGAAGTATCTCTCGTGTCGAAATAGCCATGTAGATGAGACAATTTTGCATAAAGTTCAGCACAACATTCAAACTACAATATCCTCACTTGAATTTAATATTCATATAAACTTGTTTCATTATCATTTTCATCTCATTATCATTATATTTTAATAATCATTTTTTACCTTCTTTAACATTACTGTCATCGTTATCTTGATGAATTTTCCGGAGTTGAAAATCAATAGCACTGTCCCAGTTGTATCCAGTGTGGAGAATATCATCATTATCGGCATCATCGTCATCATTACCAGAACGGAATCAATAATTATGACGATTATCACATGAACTAATTGTGAATAGTATGGTATTATCACACTCAACTTTGGTGATTACTAACATTCTAGCTATTCAGTAGAATCTCTAGAAATTATTAAATCCTATCAGCATAATCATTACAGTGATCGTACTAAATTCCAGTGATTATGTCTGCTACCATTATTTAGAACAATATCGACGTCCGAACATGCATTATATCAATGAAGCACTTATTGACGTTTTTGAGAATAGTTAGGTTTGGTAGTTAGTTTGATATTGATGAATATGAGCAGAGCTTAATGACGCAGTATTTGAGTTTGGATTATTAATGTGTGGATGATACTTGGTATATGCGGGCTATTTTCGCCGATGTGGTAGTCAGCAATATCTGTAAATGTACTGATGATTTTGCTCTACACGCTGTATACTATGCATTCACATAGAACGGTTACTAATGAGAGGGTGGAATTGTCATCAGCAATACTCACGGGCTTGTTATCGCCATCATATGTATGTGTGCGTTTGTGTGAATGTCGGTTTGCTTAAATATACATCGATTCACGTATGGTGGACTAAATTTTATAGCGGCTCACCACCAATACCACCACATTGAAATTCACTTAGGTTTCACAAACTCGGAAATAGTAACTTTCCGTTGGCGTAAAATGCATTAATAACGTCGTGGGTTGTGGAAGATAATGGAATTGTAACTGATTTCACGAGCTATATAAATATTGATTTGAAAGGCTTTTATGGAATAATATATATTTATGTACATGTGAAACAGAATTGTTCACTTAAAGGTAAGAGCTTATTTCAGTCAGTGAATACCGTAATTAATTCCACGACTTGTAATTGGACGGAAATGAAGATTAAAAGTCCTTCGACTGGATGGAAGAGAACAAAGACATATCTCAGAGGCAGCGAGGCGCAATTGCAGGACACAGAGACGGAATGGTGAAGAAGGAAATGGAACAGTGGAACAGTATGACGATACATATAGACTAAGTCTTGGAAGGATAGAACTGAGAAGTAGAAGTGGTGACGCAAAGTGAGCTTGCTGCGGAAGAGCTTTTACGACACATATGGATGTGTATGTATATATGGTCTCAAAGGTAAATTGGCAATTTAGCAAATTTAGAAAGTTCACCAGATATGAAACTTTGCAACACTGTGCCAGGAAGAGTTTTTGTACATGATGACAATTACATTGGACATATTCAAAAACGAAATGTATCCTTACTTTGTATTTATACACTTTAGAAAAGGAGAAACGGAAGTGAAAGTGATTCATCATAGACTTAGTTCATACACATAAAAGTTTTGTGAACAACATGACAACACGATAGAGAATCGCTAAGGTGGAATGAATATCTGACATTTTTATGAGCGCTCGACTGACTGAAAATTTCATTGTCTGTTCGATAGTAAATTCTGTGTATTGAATGATAAAAGATTCGTTTGTGATCGTGTGGAATTCGTTTGTGATAGTTCTCTCTACACCTGTAAAATTTGGCTGAGTCCAATGAGCTTCGTCCAAGTACACCTATTCTGACCATAAGCAGCTTTGGCTACGGAACCCGACCCTACGTATGTTTCGACGCGCTCTTGGCTAGTTTTTTTTGTAAGCATGCATATCGATGTGATACTAATAACTAATTAATGTCACAATGCTTCATTTGTTGGTTGAGTGGCGAACTATTTTCATGTAGAAAGTTTTTATTTATTTCATCACATCAGGATCGAATGTCTTATTAGTCTTCTTCATCGAGTTTTTTTTGGTTGTTCTCGATATTGCAAATAAATGACGTTGGTGGAAGAATTTATCAGATCGAACATTCATTCCATACTCACAGAAATACGAAGTGGATTTTTTTGGTTGTCAACATGATCACGTTGAAAACTCTATCCAAGATTATTTTTTGTGACACTGATTAGATAATGAAAATATATTTAGATTATGCCACACATAAATAGAAAAGATGTTTTCTCAACTGATGTCTCGCACCCGATATTGATGTCTAATTTTTTTTCGCTCATAGTTTGAAGAAGAATAGATATAACCAGTATCATCTAACATCAATTTGTTTTATTTATCACCTTTGTTTCCTATATCACTACGGAGTATCTCCTCGAGTTCTAATGAAAACATTAACAACACATGGTTAAGTTTAGTTAGCCACAATAGAATGAAGAATTTCCAGCAGAAAATAAAATGAAATTATGTGACCAAAACACAGACAACACAAACGGCGCCTATAAAAGTTCACGAAATCCTTAAATAACAGGAGAAAAAACCCGAAATTGGATTTTCCGAATAAATGAACAGCAGCCAATTTAGGTCGACTTTTATTTCCCTGTCTCTACTTTCCACTGAATGTTATTTTTTTTCTCATCAATATATTTTTTTTTCTTGTCTCTTTTTTTCTGCACACTCGGAGTCACAAGAGCATTCGATAAATGGAAATCGACGCCGAGCCTCTGAGCGCGTTCGGTACGTTTCAATCGTGCCAATTGTCGTTAATTTCGGTCGCGGTCATGGCGCGGTTACTTCCCACTCCCTTCACAACCTCCACTACCTCGTCCCTTGCATCGCCACTCGTACCAGCCACCATCACCAATGCCACCAGCAGTTGCAGTATAGGCAGCGGCAATAGCATCCGCCTACCGAATGACGCTCGGTTCAACCCTCATTCATGGGGCTGAACACCCGCGTTGGCAGCCTTATAATTTGTCGGGTGGGAAACAAAGGCTTTCTCTAATCCACCACAGGCGATTCAACCAGTCGGATCATTCTCTAATTAGTCAAACGCTGTCGGATCGCGCATACCAATCAAATACGTCAGTCACGTTTCGGATGGAAGGGTTGGGAGTGGGATTAACGATATATCCTGATACGAGTGTGCGGCTAGTTGCGACTCTACTATACATGGGATTCATTATCATTGAAATTGACCAGGGGAGAACATGTGAACGAATCACTTTTCATTAACCGACAAAGGTAAAATGAAGTTATGAAGATTTACAGATTCCTGATTATTCTCGAATGAATTTTGCCGCATGGTTTTCAGGTTGATGCAGTGCTCTGGAAATTATTAATTATAGTTAACAATGATACTACTGAAGAGCGTGAGATGAATATTGCGCTATCGTATATTAATTGAAACAATTTGCGGCTTCTAGATTCATCAACAAGCAGCAGCAACTGAGGCAGATCCCAACATTCCTTTTTCTTCCCAATATTTGAAAATAACTTTTAAAAAAAAATATACAATTTTTTTTCACCGGAAAGTTTTGAATTCTCCAGTTCAATTTTCATATGTAACAACGTGTTGACGCACAATTTTTGAAAAATTGCGCTCATATCGAAAGTCACTGATGACAATGGCAATAGGGCGATTGTTCCAAGTTGACCATGATCTTTTACAGGCTTATATATATTATCCCTGTTTGACTGTGTCGTTGTATTCTTCCGCTGTTTATTTTGCATCGTTGGGTTTCTCAGTTGTTCCATCTTTTTTCAGAGTTTTTATGAATAACAGTAGGAAAAGAAAAATTGTCTGGATCTTTCTGCCATTTTCTATTGGAACAAACACAAATACCGACACATAACTTTGCAATTGATGTCTAAAATACTTATTCGAGTCCATTTCATGGGTTCACTATTCTCCTAGAATTATGTCGCATATTTGTGTGTAAAAATGTGTTCCAACGAGCATTTTTTCCCTGATTTTAAATATCACATTCGAAACGACGTATATAAAAATAGTATGAAGAAACACGAGACGGAAAAAATACCCCAAACATATATACATTGGTATGCATACACGCATGGTTGAATTCTCGTGCTCTACAGTCACAAAGTTGGAAACGCCCACGTAAAGTTTGGTTCTCGTCAACAGCTCCGACGAGGCGTGTAAAGTTTCCGCTGGATAACCGTTGACGTATACCGTGCGCACACCAACGTTGACGACAACGACGATGATGTGGTAGTGGTGGCAATGGTAGTGGTAGTGGTGGCAATGGTAGTGGTGATGGTGACAGTGGCGTCAGGTGCAACTGGAAACGAGAAATCGTCGGAGCGACGAACGAACGATCTCCCTCCGATGGTTGCGGCACCGCATCTCATGCCCCAATGGCTCTGTCTCGTCAAGCTGTCATATACCCACGTGACCACATCGATGACATTTTGTTCCATTTTATTCCAGTATCATAGATCGTATCAGTCAGACGAAATCAACATAGCTACACATTTTTTCCTCACATTGGAGTATGTTTTTACCACTTTGGCTATCAATTCCTTCTTCGGATGACTTCTTGTTAGCAATAAATAACAATGTCGAATTTTCTAAACAATCGTGATCTTAATATTATTTGTATATATTAGAGGAGTGCGTGAAATAATCTAGTTGATTAAAACAAGTTGTACACTATTTGTCTTTTTTACTTTGCTTTCAACAATATTTTCTGATCGTTGAATGTTCCGTAAGTCATTCAGTCGTAGAACACTGGGAAATTAATACGTAAAAAAATTCGAGGACTAGAATTCTGAACTTCATATTGCCATTCATCTAATCCCACTTCTCGAAGAGATTTTATAGAAAAGAAACATTATTCCACAGAGCCCCATATAAGCTTAGAAGATATCTGTATGATTTCCCCGTGAATCGAATCAATTTCAAGCTGCAATGGCAATAAAAATGCAAAATTTACGCTGAGATTTGCAGTAAAAACTATATCATTGAATTAAATCATCTTCCCACTGTGTATTTATTTTCGCACTTTGGAATACTGATCAGCCATTGAATTCAATACTACATTTTTTTCGTGGTTGAATATCTCGAATAATAGTCCATGATAAAAATGTTATGCGTGACATGTGATTTAAAACAACCTCTGGTGGATATTTTCTGTATCAGCGGAAAATCTTCCTCAAAACTATTATCGTGGCTTTCCTTCAATACCAATAACATCTCAAGAGATTACACTGAAATGAACAATGTCAACCTTGATGGAGTTGATTACTTATGGTCTCCCGTTTTCATCAGAACCGGAAGTTAGACATAAACTTTAGGATCATCATTTTTCTAATTCCAATTCCAAAACAGTAAATACTAAATTCTCTTTGAATATTTCCATGAAAAACGTGAACTGAAATATATCAGTTCCAATCATGTCAAAATGTATCTACATCGGAAAGATAAATTATATATTTGGAGACTTTCTTGTCATCATCAGTTTCGGCAATTTGCAGACACTTCGGTAGGGCCGCCCGTGGACCGTTGTTTCCAGTAGAATCGAAAATAGCATATCAACATTGAAGAGCATTGTCCTCAGTGCAAGCTTCCCTATTCGATGCATTCAGACTTGAAAATTCGACGTAGCTCTTTTGTTTATTCATGCATCGTTGCGATTGCGCAACCACAATTTTACGCGAAATGTAAAACTGATGAATGTTTGAAACTATGTTTCATTTTTATTGAGATACACATCCTGATTTATAAACTTCAAGAACGCACATATTTTCTCAAATAAATAAAAACACTCAAATGTAAATCCATATTTTTACACCGAACGTTCCACATCACTATTATGCAAAGAAATTTTCATCAATGTCTATAATAATTGTGAAAAATCTAAAATTAATCATGAGGTTATTGAAGTTATAAGTTCGCAAAGTTCCAAAAATCAATTTCCTATTTTTTTTTCAATCATTCTCAATCTCACAACTTTTTCATTTTCAATGCTGCCTTTGGCATGACATCGATTACGTGGCGTTGACATGAGCCGACTTTTAATTTTAATCATCCACCGGGGAATTATGAAAGTTTTTTCCTCTTGTCCGCCACCACCGTCGACCTCGTCGTCCTTGTCATTCTGTATATATACCAAACTGGCGCGCGCGTTGCGGACGATTTCAATTAAGAATTTTGCCGTTGGTTGGTCCCTTTGGAATAGGGATATAACGATCGAGTCCGTGCGGTCGTAGAGAGGAGGTCACAGGGCGTGAAACAGAAAAAAGAAAACGGAAAAGAAGAGAACAAAAACGAAAGGGAAAGAGAAAGGCAAAAAGGAAACGGGAAAAGTACGACTAGGAGAATAGCGTTAGACGAGGGAAAGTGACAGGGAGAAAAGTTAACGACGAGCGAGAAGTGGACGGATTTTTCTAATTAGTTCGTTGGACGGTACTCTTGGGTGCTGGCGCGAAACGAGTTTCACCATTTCCCAGTTTCTTCTAGATCGTTTCCCGCTTTGTATTGAATTATCATATCACGACAAAAAGTCGTGTGCACTAAAAACTTCACTTCTTGCAGTCAAAAGAACGTGTAATGTTCTTCTTATATTGGTATTTTCGTGAATCCTTTCTTACCTTCAACGAATTTAATTACTAATTGATAAACTAAACTTAAAAACTTCCTCATGAGAACTTCACACAGTACGCAGTTTTAAAACTATACATTTGTCCCTGTGTTTCGTATTAAGGGAATAATAAAACTCCACCAGGTCCGAAATTGCGCACAAAAGTTCACACAAAACAATGATCAATGGGTTTTTCCATGTGAAGCGGAGAGATCAATTGAGAGTGTTTGAAAATCTATGATGCGTTGTTGAGACATTCATTTGTAAAGATTCTCTTGTGGTATGTTTGCGTCATGTTCAAAAATAGTGATGGAATTCATTTGACCAAAGATTCCATTAATATATTTCTTGAAAATACGAAATTTTGTATAAATTCATTATTTATGTGAAGTTATTCAATAGTCTCACTTTTTTCGTGCAAATTTTTCCCTCTCGAATCTAACTGTGCAAGATGGATTCTAATCATGACGAACAGGTATACGGATTAATCAGTATCTGATACTAAAGACTAATAAATCTTACTGGAAATCAACTAAATTGATTTTAACTGATTACGGTTTGTGAAATCATCATGAGAGACGAGAAAAAAAAACAGAACCTCACCCTCACGCGTACCCTTCGACCCACGTCTTTTATCCCGAAATTAATAAAACCCTCTTCTCCCACAATAATCATTCGCATCAAAATAACCCTAACTATGATATAACACAATCAATATAATTTACAGCAATGTAAATATGACAACGGGGATGAAAATATATCAGCGGAACCAGTATCGACAATGTCAAACATGAATGCACAATCGAATGTTGAGCGAAGCAGGAAAATGAACAAAAAAAAACCATAAATAAATAAAAGGCAACGGGATACGAGGTGGTATGTATCAACGAACGAATGTGCGTGTCCACTTGTGTCGTGCTTGACGTAGCAATATAGAAAACTGTCTCGCAAGCGCCAATCGACAATGTCCAATTAACGTAATTCCACACGCGCACACGATACGCGCGATCGATCGGGTTGAAACGCGTTCGAATTCAAGCATATCATTGAGCTCACCGTATCCCACTTGTTCATATATATTGCATCGACATATGCATATATATATATACATAAAATGTATAAATATACTTGTGAATGTGAACTCATCCTTCATAGATAACACGACGCTGTTCATTTATTAAACCGATCATTCGTTCGCTGAATGTTGAATGCATAATATATTTTAACATGAAAATAAAAGGTGAATAATAAATAGATAACATGCGTGTATGAGCTATATGTCTATGTAGTTAGTGAATTCGTATTACGGAGTGTATTCCCTGTGGGGATGTAGTGGTAAAACTCATTTATATGTACTCAATTATCCATCAAATTATGCTCTGGAATTAAACCAAAATGAATTTATTTTTATTTCTTGTTTCCTCTTTTATTTTTCTCATCTGATTAAATTTGATGAAATTTTCAATAATGAATTAATTCTGAATTCAATGTAATAGAATGGAGTGATATTAAATATTTCTGAAAGCTTCATATCGTTCCACAATTCAGTTTTCATTTAATTTTATTGACATTGCCACTATGATGCAGATCACTCTGGGAAATTCATTGGATTGGATGCAGATTTTATTGGAACAAATGTTTAATGAATCTTTTATGTATATTTTACTTCAAGTAAATAAATGTTTAACGAGAAATTGAATATGTCTGGATAGACGCATCAGACTCATCAATTAAGTTCAAATATGTTTCAAACAACCGAATCATGTTTGTTCTGTATTGATCCAGACCCTCATCATTATCATCATAGTAACATGGCCAACAAAAGGGTTCATATACGCAAAATATCCTATAATTGGATGAACATAACATGAAACTAACATCAACAAGACAATTCCTATTCGAACACCACAACAAAGGGTCCATTACATATGAATAAACGCGTTTATTATGAATTATTTGATACAAATATTTGTTGTTCATTCCTCAAAACTCAGTTTATTCGCGAAAAATAAAGATTTATCAATGTCAAAACAAATTTATTTAGGAACAACTATGTCATTGTTTTCATCTCTTTCAACATATCATTGATTCAGCTCCTCAAGTGGACGCTAAAAATTGAACAACAATGCACGTTCATTTCTGTCTCGTTTTGTTGTATTGATAATCTCAAAACTACATGAAATAAATATTAATTCATCATCATCATTATCAGTTATGAAAAAGTAATAATTTTGAGTCTTGAACTAATTCATAGTTGATTTAAAATAAATAACACCAATTAATGATTCACCAACAACTGATGAAATGTCATGAAATGAAAATTCCTCGTACTTATTTTATTCTCTCAATAAATCTCTTGCAATAAAACCACATCGCCCTTCTCATCACCCAAAACTCATCGCTACATTAAAGTGAAAAGATATTCTTCTCATACTCGCAATTTAAAGTACAACTTTTTTTATACCATATGACAATGTTGAGTGAATTAATTCTGCGCTAGAGACAGCAAAATACACATACAAACTCACACACACTCACAAGCAAGACACACGTTAACATATATTTATACAAACAGTGTTCGCATCGCTGGCATAGTTCAGCCCCAGAGAGCCAAACACCGAATAGATGAGAGGAGTTGGGAGGTAAAGAGGAAACAGCATGTGCAAGCGCACACCATCGTCGTGCCAGTTTCGTACGCAGAACGCAAACGCGCGCCTGGCGCAATTAACGTCGCGAGGTTAATTAATGGGAACTCGCGAAGGAGCAGAGAAGGCCGAGAGCTAGAGACAATGTGGGGAAAGTGCGAGTGAGAACACGAATGAGAGACACAGAAACGGAAAGAGCTAGAGGGAACAAGGGAAAGGAAAACAAACGTCGGGATTGGGACATGAGAGAGAAACGAGCGGAATTCAGTGGCGCATTTTGCTTTGTCTCCAGTTGACATCTGAGAAATATATTATACATATACATGTATGTATATATTCATGCGAAATGTATGTGTATATATCCATAGTTGAGTGCAATCGTTTGTAAAAATCTTCGATAACATACGAGAAAGCATTGAAGTGAATTATCGGGCTGCTCATATATCGGAATAAAAATCGGAAAGATTAAGAAATACGAAGGAAAGTAGAGAAAGGAAAGAAGGCGGATGAGAAAGTAGGGAGAATTCAAGGAGGTAATAGATGTGATGGGAATACAATAGATGACGATAGTGATTTTTTTACAACGTTTGTGTTCGTGGGCGTGGCTGTGTGAGTGTGTTTGATAAGAGAGTTAAAGAAAACTATATTGACAACTGCAATGCGATAATAGTGAACGAGATGAAAAGAGAGTTTAGGCAATGTTGATGGTATTTAGGTGGAGTTGTGATTTATATGGATGGATGGTGGTGTATTACGAGGAAAATGAGGGTTGCGAAAGAATGTTTCGTGAGGGGTGTAGACTTTTTTATTTTAGATATCAGTGCATGATAATGAAAAAAGAATTGTGTCAACATTAGAAACTTTGTTTGTTTGACATATTTTTTTCATATCATTTTATAAGAAAGGAAAAAAACCATTTAAATATTTGATGAATATTTATAATTTTCACATGTACCACAGAAAAATTATAATACAGATCGACTGGACCACTCAAGAATTAAATCAATACACGACTTTTCGAGACATCATCATCGCCAGTGTTGGAAAAATTTTCCTCAGAAAAATACTTCCAAACTTTCACACAAACAATTTTTCTATTTTTGCACTCTCCCCTTGAAAGCTTCATAACTCCTATATCTTCAAATTCACTATAAAAACTTTTACAACAAACTACTGCAAAAACCATACGAAAACAAAATTGTTATGCCATTGGAGACAAAAAAAAATAAATAAATTCTTCCAACCAAAAATGAAATTATCAACGTCTCTTTAAAAACTATTACGAATAAAAACCCTCTATCTCCTATCTTTACCTCTCTCATCCTCACCCCCAAAACACCCTCACAAACATTTTTACCTCAAGCCCATAAAATAATTATCCTCCATTTATTTAACTAACATAAAAATTTTCTGGTCGAATACAATTTCTATTCCTTTTGTTGCAGATAAATAATCGAGAAAGGTAAAAATAAAGAATAAAAAGCGGACAAAGAGCGAGGTAGAGATGTAAAAATAAAGAAAGAAAGAGACAGTGAATAAGCGAGGGGAAAAGCGTGGTCGAGACAGACGAGAGGGCGCGCCTGGCGGTTATCTCCTCTATACCAAGTGCACAAGATAAACTGCCACCGTGCGCTAGAGGGAATCCGATACGCGCCAGGTGCAGGTGCAATCCATGAGAGAACGACCAAAACCAAGCGAAAGCACGATAGAATGAACGAGTGAGCAAGCAAAGCGAGTGAGTAGGGAGAGAATAATCATGGTCGTAGGAGGAAAGGAATGGAGAATACACATTAGATAGTGGTAACTGTGCAAGTGGAACACGCCTCTGTAATTACCAAGGCAGCCAAACACACATTGCGATCCTACCGTAGACACACGCAGACACACACCCATACACATATATAAATATATATGTATGTATACATCTGAGTTTGTACACACATTCGAGTATGTACAGATATTAAATACACAAATTCATCAACGTTTGAATATTGGGCGTACACTAATGCAATTTGGTTGTGTCAAGATAAACATTTTTCGAATTTCGTATTTAACTGTGATAAGATTTAGTTTCCTCTTGGTTTTTTTTCTTCTTTTTAAGGGTGAAATATTGCGAGTTGTTGGTAACAAATTGGTAGAAGTTGAAAATAATTTGATTGTGCTTGAAATTTAGACGATGGTTTTCTAACAGTTAAAAAATCGTGTTTGACATAGGTTGAATGCAGTTTTGAACGAATTTGCAAGAGCGACGTATAAATTATATTAACAGTACAATTATCAAATAGGAATCTGAATGCTATCTGATAGAAATAATTGGAGGGAAGCTGCACTCATTCATGCTACTATCACGATATCTCTCAATGGTAGTTTGATTGGATCTTCGAGAAGACAACAAGGAGTCCATAGAGCGTCATACAATTTTCAAATTTTATAAGAATTCGGGGGATGAAGGAGGTGGTGGCGATCGTTATATTCACATCCTGATATTAATCAATGAAATTGAATGCATAAGAAAACATCGTAATAAATAGGAATGATGTTGTTTAAGCTCAACTTTTTCAATTAGTATTCAACGTCAAGTGCTGTGCGAGTGTGTCATTGAGGAGTACCCTCTTTAGTCTGTGTCTATTATTTTGATACTCAGTGCGAATGTATGTGTACACTATAGTAATATACCCTACCAAAAGTCTTTACCCCAAAGGCATGGATAACATTCAAGTGTCCTTATGTCTTTTCTCATACACAACAACAAACTTTTGTCAGATGCTTCAGCACATCAATTATACCTAAAGCGGCAATTCATCTTATTTTAATCTTCATAAATGTTCGAGTTCAATGGATCTATTATATATTTTTATTCATTAATTTTGTGAATGTTCATGTCATTGTCTGGAAATATGAATAACTCAATTATTCATCTATTTCGAAAATACATTTTCCATATTCAAATTTTCGAATAGGAATTGTATTAGTGATGAAAAAATTGTCCAGATACTTTCGGAATAAATGAATTTTTATTTGAAATTGATAATTGAATACAAATTTTTTTCTGTTCCAAGCGTTAAATATCAAAATTGAGTTTATATTTGATTAAGTAATGATAGATTTTGATGAATTATTTTGTATTATGTCACTTCCTTATTGGAAAAAGATGAATCCTGAAAATCTGTCTAATCAACCGCCACAAAAATTAGAAGCTAAAACAAAGAAACCATGACATGATATAATATGACAAAGTAGAAAATACTCGTTACTAGTCAGCCACCGTTCATTAACGAGAGTTATAATAAAACGATGTTTTCAAGTTTCATGTAGGCTCAAAGGCTTGATAGGATGATACTATTAAAAACACACAAGCCAACACAGTCCTATGCATACACTCACACATTTCCAACTCCCTTCTTACTATCTATACCCCTCTCATCCTTATACACTCAGAATGCACTTATCTCACTCTCACTCTTGTTCTCCAACTCATTTTGCCTCTCATCGTCATCTACTTGACTACATAGATACCACTCATATATATATATATATATATGTATATATATATTTTGTGCATATATATATATGAAGTAGGCAGAAACTCTCTCGCTTTGACTCCAGGTTTAATCCCCCGCTGCCTGATTATAATCTCGTCAACGAGTTATGCCATTCTCCTCTTCACCTTCTAGACCCCAACTGCCACTATAGACTCTACTCAACACCCCCTTAACCCCCTTAGCATCCTACCCCTTCCTCACTCACCCATCTTTAGTCATGAAACACTTCTCTGATATAGCTTCCACTATACTCCTCGTTGTATTCAACGTATATGTAATGTGCTCTTGAATGTATTGAACACGTTGCCTTGAAGCGTTGTTGCACCACTGACGAGTCCTTTGGTGCAATTTGGCACGTGCGAACGACACAAAGATGTATATTCTCGATGTATGTGTTTGTATGGGAGGTGAAGAGGGTTGGAGAAGGGATTGAGGGTGGAGAAGATTGATATAGCTTATTGAGAAATATGAGGTAATGCGTTTGGTTGGAGATTATTTGAAATGTGTACTTGGATGAATTTGTAAGAATATGTTTGCCTGGGTGATTGAGAGATTATTTTTGTTGGTGATTAGTTTTGATTATTTTATTTGTTGTTCATTCTTGCTTTTGATACGGCAAGGAGATAATGAATGGGCAGCAGAAATGTAGCGTGAGATTTTGGTGGAAAGTTTGTTTGTATTTGGGATGATTTATTTGTGAAGAATGAATTCTGTGAAGCAAAAGGGCGATTTATGAGGGATAAAATTGGGGGATATGAAAGAATTTTCGCTCGGGTTGGAGACACGTTACATTTTTCTCAAGTTCGTCGTGGTTTTCCGGTCATGTGAAGATGAAAAAATGATTATCGGAGTGGTGTGTGGTGTCATTTGCGTCAAATTTTCATGGGGTGAAGTTAGATGATAGTCTACAAGTTTTAAATTGTACACTTTGGCGACTTTCATTTTCGAAAAGAATAAAAAACAGAATAGTTTGGAATCTGGAAATACAGAACATCAAGGTGAGGTGAATGGATGCAATAGATGGTAGCAAAAATGATATCAGCAATTTTTTGGAATACCGGAAGAGAAAAGTGATCCATATTGTTTACGCAAATGCCGTCGATAAAAAAAATGTTATTTCTCTCCATTTTTTTAAATTTTATCCACAATAAAAATAGTGACATGACATCATCCAAAAATACTTTCATTAGTTACAAAATGAACAAATCCATCATGAATTTCGCAATCGCGTTCCAGTGTATCAATACAATGGGCTGTATATGTAGTGGATGGTAAAATGAATTTTTGAAGAGAAATATTACACACTAAGAAAAGTAAGATATAATACTTATACCAGTGCAATATTCCAGTGCAAAAAAACTGAGATCTTAACGGTGAACCAATCTATTCAAATGTCATTTTTCTCTGCAAAATAATATTCAATAAAATGAATTTGTGTACTTCCATGACCTGATCCCAATATTGGAATTAGAAATGAAAAATATTTGTGATGTTTTTGTCGATACTGCAAGGTGACCAAATAGAAATTTATATAAACAAAAATCATGCTTGGCATATATGTTCGCAGATTGAGATTGAAATAGATATTGAACTCAGTGATGATTCCTTTTCCAACTTGGAAAACGCCGCATCCCAATGTTGATATTGAAGCGCGGAAAACTTATCGATGTGAAAGACTAAAAAGTCGAATTTTAAGTTTTACTTTAGTTGGAATAAAGTGTCCAAAGATGTCATAAGATTTCAATCAAAAAATTTCAGGAATATTCTTAAATTATTATTTTCCAGACTGAAATTTCCATCGATAATAACAAAAATAACGGAACGTGGATACATCGCGTGAAAGAAAAAAACCCATAAGATCCAGCAACCAACGCATGAAAACAGAAAAAAAAATCAAACGAATACGCAAATAAGATCACCTCTAATGATTCATCTATTCGTTAAAATGTTCCGCTCACACTCGTCTTTCGCATCATGTTTGATAAATTATTGCAACGCTATATAATTGCCCTATATAGTTGAATGAAAAGGGCTCGCCAGATGTGGATCAAGGGTGTAAGCAAGAAGGGAAATCAAATAGACAAGGGGAAGACGAGCGCAAGAGCGTGCCCGAAAGGAATTGAGAAATGAATATGGAGCTACGTTTGAGAGGAAAGAAAAAAAAGCAGCAGAAGGAAAAAAAAAAAATAAAAAAGAAAGAGAACGTCCATTTCAACTAACGAGACCTAAATCTCTTGGTCCGCTGGGTCAAGGGTGAAATAAAAGAAAAAATAAATATAAATGTCCGTATTCCCATTCTCTATCACACTTTTGTACCTTCCACTTTCAACTCACTCACTCTTTGCATCCCCTTTACTTTTTTTTTTACATTCACTCTCTATATTTTCCTATCTTTTTTTTTCCTGCTCTCTCTTGCTCCCTCATTTCACATCAGTTGGCATATCGACTGGAAGATCGACCTCCTTGGATTTTTATATAAAAATAGGAAGTAAGAAGAAGACGAAGAAGCAGCAGAAGAAGAAGAGGAAGGAAAAAAGATGTGAGATCTCTTCTATTTTCCACGTTTTGTCGAGAGGAAAAAGTGTTCATCTCTATTTTTTTTTTTTAGTTCACTCTTAGCTTCCAAAGCGGCCGTGCCAACCGGAAATCTCTGCCACGATGTATACATATGTGTGTGTGTGAGAGTATGTGAAGGGGGGGAGGGGGGCAGCTGCAGAATCAAACACGCGACAGAGAAAGAAAACCAGAAAAAAAGAATGAAATGAAATAAAACGGAAAGTGGAGAAAGGTGAAGCTTTACGCAAGTGTGTGTAGAATTTTGTTTCCGACACTCAACTGTCTTGACGTCATCATTGATGTTACAGAAAGTTCAGTGTGCAGAGATTGTCATTGAAGATAAACAAATAAATACGTAAACAGAATCATAATAAATAAATATTGTGATTTGAAGATTGCAATTGGGAAAAATAGTTGGGGAAAGTTTTAATTGACTTTGCAATTTTCATCGGCTAGTTTGATTGTGGGGAAAAGAACACTTTTTTCAGATATTTTTGTTTCTGTGTTCGTTTATTGATTGGATTATACGATTCGGCAGTAGGAAATTATGCCAAAATTGATGAGGAAAATAACTATTGATGAGAGACGTTTGGTGGAACTAATGAAAATGAGACCAGAGCTTTACGATCCGTTGAATGAGCATTCAAAGGATAATAATCGGAAGAGAATCGCGTGGAATGAAGTTTCAATGGAACTCAACGCTTCAGGTAAATTTTATTGAATCCATACACAGATGAAACAATGAATGAATCGTGCATATGCAAGCTTCGAAACTAACTACACTCCCTTACACGGAATTAAATAAAAAATTTGAATTTACCTACTCAAGCTTCGACAAGCTCAACATCAAAAAAATATTAATTCCATGCAGCCTCTTCAACAGCAATTTATTCAACAAAATTTTTTTAATTTCTTTCTCTGATCAAAAACCCGAATCATATACAAATTGAAGGGGGGGATTCAATGAACCAGAGATGGAATGAGATAAAATAAATGAACGAAACCATTCAATGAATGCGTTCCTCTACCTATTTCATATGAATTCAAACAGTCTTACCAAAAGAAAAATAATTTCATTTGACATCTCTCATCATTTTCATCAATTTTTTTTTGCATTACAAAAGCTTCGGTCGAATCGACTAGGGAAATGTATTGAGTTCTACACTCCTCTTCTTCTCTTTTTCCCATCTATACATAAAGAATAGAAAAATAAATAAATAAATAAATACGGGAAAATGTATGAATGGAGAAAATGTTGAAAAGGGATAATATTGATAGATAGGAATATTTTAATCCGAGAGGACACCAATTCGTATATTGGTAGATATTGAATTTGGTTTTACCTGCAGATGTAATGAAAACTGATATAGAGCAAATGAGAGAAAGAGAAACAGAGGTAGATTCAATGGAATAGAGAAAGAGAGAATGAAAAGAAAGTGAACTTGCAAAGCTTTTCTGGCAGTCGTTCTCTTCCGTCCAACATGGCATCTATCTCAGTGTAGCGTTTCCACTCACCGTAGAGGCTTTGAGCTTGTCGATTTCCTCTATTTCATCGCTCTATATCCACCCTTATATGTACACCTATAAAAGTCGGTACATTCTTCCTGGCATCTGTGTACAGATTATGTGTTGAGCCTTCTCTATGTCATTAGACTTCAGATCATTGAGATAGATATATCTTCGGAATTGCAATTTTTATTTATTTGGTATAGAGAAACATTTATTTTATCATTGTCATCTCTTTGCTTTGGCTAATTGTTTGATTATTTGATGAATTATTTGTGTTTGGTTTTTCTTTTGGTTTAGTCGATCTTGTGAAAAGAGTCTGGAGAAAATTGCGGATGGACTATGATAGATGCTGTAAGGATCAGGATGTACGTAAATCGGCGCGATTAAATTCGCATGAAGGAAGCCTCGATTTTTTGCTGAATATTCGGTGAGACAATTATTTTTCTCGAAATTTCGGATTTGATGTAGTTCATGGAGGAACAACTCTTTCCTTGTTTTTTATTTTGGATATGTACTATGGTCCGGTCATTATTTGTGAGCAATTGAAGAATAATTTGGATTATTTTTCATCGCTTCGTCTATTGTTTCTGTCATTTTTTTGCTCGCAATTCGCAAGACAAATGGTTTAAATCCAATATTCATTCCAATTCAAACGGTTACTACATTCATTGTTCATTCAAGCTGATAATTTTTGAATTTCCTACACTGTCATCCAATTTATTGATTCAAAATCAAATTGTGATATAAACGAGAAGTTATTTTTTTCCAATTTTTTTTTATCAATTCGTTTCTTTTTTCTTTTTTTAAACGGATTTGTAAAATATGCGTGTGCATCAGTTGAATTGAATAATTTCTCACTTGCATAAACATTGTGATTTAATTTGTAAACAGAAATAATCTGAATGAAATATTTAATTCAATCCAATGTATTATGATCATTTGGTTTTTTTTTCGTTCTATTTGTTGAAATTAATCTAATTTTATGAATTTGCAGGAAGAGAATGTTCCCATTTCATACCACATTACTATTATTCCATTTATAAATAACGACATGTGTATATAACAGTGTGTGTGTGGTGGATTCATCAGTTTACTTTTGAATAATTTTACTATAGAGTTAAAGCAAATGGAAACAGCGTGAGCAGCGCCACCGCCACCAACAACACTAGTGAAAATTGTGAATCACCCAAGCGAGTACTGAGGTCAGGTTTGCAATTGTCGACGGTCACGGGAACCGAATTGACATCGTTGTCGTCATCATTCGACTCAAACAAAACTAGAGCCATTGTCTTTCACGACAATGAACATCAAGAGTCAAGAATTAATGGTACTAACGATCAAACAAACCAAGGGGACGTTGGTGATAGTGACGAACCGGCTAATAATCTTCAGAAACAGGACAACAATCAACAGTAAGAATGAAGAGCACAAAAACATTGACGGAATCTTTTTCGTTCACCACATGAAAACAATATTATTATTTTTGCTTATGATTTTTTTCGGTTTAGAAATCAGATAATTGTTGAAAAGTCAGACAGGTCCTTGAGACCGAGACAATTGACTATGTTGACTGATGCAACAAAGGAGAATAATTCACCTTTACGATCACCGAAAACAATCTCGAACAAAGTTAAGGATAAACAAAAAAAGTTCATCAATTTCCATGGGGCAACTGATGCATTTTTTGAGAGTATTGCCATGACTGTCAGTTCATTTCCACTGCATCATCAGGCGTCGATAAAAATGGATATACACAATATGGTTGCGGACGCGGAGCACAAATTGTCATTGGAACAAAAAGCTTAATCGTTGATATTGTTTTGATTGCACGTATTATCCACAACATAAATTTTTCCCATTCATTTGTTCACGAATTTCCAATTGTTTGAGATGTGGAAATTCACCACATTGCTTCATACTGATTTTGTGAGCTTACTATCCACCTAACCACAGAAGATTCAGTCTGCTGTAACTCGTCTAAACTGTTATGAACTTTTGGAACAGAATTCATGCAAACTGAGAAACAGAACAATTCTCATCTCAGAGTTGTTCACATATTATTCGTGCGATTACTGGAGATATTTTTTCCGCGGTTCAATTGGTTGTAAAACTCCCCATCAAATATTCATGAATGACCAGCAGCGCTATTTTATAATTTTCATCCCATAGAGTTATGCGAAAAAAGAAAATTTCTCGAACTATTTCCCATCATTTTATCACGTATAATAACTCTACTGCCCATTCAGATCTCCAAAGTCTTCAGAATACCGTGAATAACAATCAGGAATTTGAACAAAAACACCATTTATGACTACTATGAGAATTGTTTTCCACCTTCACTTAGATTACATGGAATGACCTAAAAAAATTATGACACATAGCTGTTATTTAGAATAAAAATAAAAATCCGAATAAAGTATGAAAATTGTATACGTTACTTCCAATGAATATTGGGGAATAAAATTGGCTCCATATAAAATTAATTTCATCCATCACTTTATTATTCATTTTTCAATAGATTATTTGATGTATCCTGAAGGATATTGAATAAAGGATGAGTATTGTGATAAAGAGCCAAGGTTATTTGAAACACGAGCACAAATACTCCTTCATCTTCGTGTAAAAGCACGTACACACATCCACATAGACAAACTCACACGCATTCAGAGAATGTGAAATGGTTCAAAGGTCCCGACGGACCATGATGTAAATTATAAGCACGAATCGCCTCCGGCTCATTTCTATATCTAACCATCCTTTGTATATATGTGTACATATCTTTTTGATCTATCGATAGATCTGTGTGCCAGCTTTTCCATTGTATTGCTCTGGTAACGCTTAGAGATATGAATATTGCTGTATATGAATGAGCATGATTAAAACATGATAAGAAGAGATATGAAAAATTCAATAAAACTATATTGGAAGAATAATTTAATTAAATTGCAGTATCGTTGGAAAATAATGGAGTTTTTTTCTATTGGATGGAATTAATTGATAATGTTGTTGGGAGATTAATTTTTTTGTTGTTGTAATGTACAGATGTTGGAGTTTATTTATTGGAATTGGATGATATGATTTAAATTATTCTCTTCATTATTTTGTGCAATTCATTTGTGTGAGTCATTATTATTGTAGGATTAATATTATCAATCGTATACATGGGGAAAAGTTTTTGAAAACCACAAAATGTTATTTATTTTATTTATTTGAAATCTGCGTTTAAAATATGGGGTGGTAGTTTTATTATTTATGTGAGTGAATTTTTGTTAATTGATGAATATACTTGCAAAATGTTTCCTTCGTAATTTTACCACTGGAATGTATTTCATTCAGGAATTCTCTCGTTTTATGTGCATCTATTCGAGGATCATTTCAATATGAATGTTATGATAAACAATTAAATTTTTTTTTTCAAACTGATTTCAAAACTTTTGGGAATGCAGACGCAGTAAATAAATGAATGCACAAATAATGATCCACAGGAAATATCGATATTTGAACATACCGGATAGTCCCTGTCTACGCAAAATTTTTTATATGGTTCACTAAAGATAGAGAAGAGAAGAGCCATGCAACATGATTCAATATAGCAATAAATTTCTCACAAACTCGCAACAACTTCTAAACTGCAGATCGGAACATCTCAAATGTTGTGAAACATTTTTGATCGGTCGGCACCAAGTCCATCATTGAAATCTCGATATTTCGATACAATATGGAGAAATGATTAACTTGCATCAGATAAAAAATGTTTCCAGTCTATCTCTGATGTAAGATATTTTCCTTTCTTCAAAATTCGCACATGTGCATTATATAATTTGTAGTCTTATTTTTTACAGCAAATGAATATCACCAAGTTACATAATTTAAATATTTAATTATTTCCACATTGAAATCAATCCTCTGAAACTCAGTTGAAAAATAAAGAAAAAAATTCTCATCTGTTACGATAAGCAATTTCACTATTTCAAGTTTTCATGATGATCATTGTTATTTTTTTCCTCCCTCTATTTATTCTCAATTTCTTCTTTTACCTCAAATTGGCAGAAAGGTTCTCTCGTTAATATTGAAATGTTCCATTGAAAAGACATCTGTGTCGTTTGACGTCACGTCGTTTTCTGTTTCTGTCAATTTTCCTCGCTTTTTCTTTTCCTCTTTTTTTCTACCTTTTCCAACTTCTTTTTCTCGTTTCCTCCGAGACGATCGTTTCCGCTCACGTTCAATCTCTCTCTTACTCTCATTTACCCTTTGTATATGTCGCCAACTCTCTCTTTTACTCCCACCTTCCATCTTCTTCTCTTCGTTTTTTTTTTTTTTTTTTTTTTTTTTTTTTTTTTTTTTTTTTTTTTTTTTTTTTTTT